>LJIJ01000808.1:0-73431 GCA_001718145.1 Orchesella cincta | reverse complement strand
TATGTTCAGATCGTCACAAGTTGCCTTCGTTTTGTTAACATCTACTCTTTCATTGAAAGGGACCCAACTGGGGGTTCCAGACTTCCTTCCCACCAGTCCGGCATTGAGCTGGTTTTTGCTGCTCTAACCCACGGAGTTTATTGCTTTCACTGTTGTGTCTATGAACTCTACAGAGGACAATGACTGCTAGGAATTTCACCGGTTGAATCTATCAACAGAGCGGAGTCTGATGACGAGTCAAAGGCACCTCCCCAATGCGTGAATGTAGAGCTTCAGTAGAATCTTTTATTGGGAGCTGAGAGCCAGATGAATTTCCCTATTTTTTATGGGAACATACCAGTGTTTTTTTCAAAGTTGGAAGTAATACGAAGCATCATTATTGCGCTGGATCATAGCATCGCAGAACAACCGGGATGATTAGTGTAGGTAGACTGTCCAAGATATTCTGCCAGAGGGAACTTGCACTTTGGCTAAAAGTGTTTGTTTAAAACCCCCCCCTCATCTATCCAAACTTTGCTCCAGACTTCGGAAATTAGGGCCGAATTTGAGACCCAATGAAGCCAACCTTTATCATAAATTTCTTGGATAAAATCATCATTTGAAGGTTTATTCAGGGTTTGGGTGAAAGCTGCCAATGTCAAATGAGACAGATTTTCGTCTTTCAGCTGTTGGAAGAGGAGAAAATGTGGCTTTGGCATAGAGGTAAAAGCACTTTGTTGAGCTCGGATTCCATTTTGCGAGAAATGCTGATCTTCATGTCGTTCCAGTCCATCCCCATTTCTGAGGGACATGTTTCAGTCGCACGCAGCAGTTTTGAACTTGAGAGGTTTTCGAGTCGTCCAAGACAAAGTGGAGCTTGGATGGAGAAGATTTTCAACCTTCATTGCTCTCGTTGGAGAAGTTTATAGGCTTCAGTTGAGCCTCAACAGTTCCAACTCCAGCTGCAAGACACATTGTCAAGGAAGGGCCAGCACGCAGGGAAAGATGACATTTGTCTCCGATTTGCGTGGTCCTTGACCCATTCAATTGAGCTGATGTTGAGCCCGTTTTTGGAATATTTTTGTTGAGGATGGGCGTTGGGAATGACGCCTGCAACGAGGGGGAATGAATTGAGGAACCAGTTAGTGAAAGTATTTCCGTCCATATTTTTTTCCCCGATGAAGGGGTAAGTGGGGGAGGCTCACTTTCTTTCTGTTGTAGAGTTGATCAAGAGGTCTTCCAATCTATTGGAAGTCCCTTTTAGATGCGAGCTTTCGCAAAGCGTGTTGAGGAGTGTTTCCCATTCCTTCTCATTTCTTCTTTAAGGGATGGCAAGCAAAGAAGTTGTGTGTCATTGTTTCATCATGCGTCACGCGGAGAGAAACAGGTTGAGGACCCGATTTTCCGATGAATGTTTTGCATCCCTAACTCAACTGGCCTTTTTGCTGGCATCCATGAATAATACTTTTTCTCCTCGTGTGTGAAACCCAATATTGAGGGTTCAGCTTGGTTTGTTTCCAAAACGGTTCGCTTTCATTGCCGGAAATGTATTTGCAGTCGTTTCCGAAAGTTTTGGACAGTTTTTGCCTACTTCACCGTAGGCCAGCTAGCATGGGAATGCCCATGTGTTTCGAATGGAAATGCGTGGTGGGCATCCAAAAAACAATGTTTTTTAGATTTGATTTTTGCACTCTCCCCAGAAAAAATTGGAGAACCACGTCAGAATCAGCCTGCAACTACAGTCTGGTGCAGGTGGCATTGACAGCGCGTAGTCCAACATTTTATATTTTGTCATTTCCAGCAAATCTTCTTCATCAAGCTTGTCCTGTTGCTTGTCTGCTTTTACTCACCACATTTGTCCACCGTGGTAAATTAGTCAATCACCGACTTCTTTCTGCAACGCAATTTAGTGGCGTCTTGAACAGACAAATTCCGGCCTGCACCAAAACGGCTGCAGCAAATTCTCCAAGGCTATGACCAAGTGCAATAATCCGGTTTGATTCACCCAACTTTCCCATAGATTTCAAAAAGCGCATATTAAACCAGAAAAGGTATGTTTGGGCTGTAAAATCCGTTCCTGCGTCACGTTCTGCTGACTTCTCTTTGGACACAATACTTGAGTAATGTAATTTTGAGTTGTTTTTTGAGTATTTTTTTCGGCAATAATTCAAAGTGCATTCTGAAAACAGGACTGGTTTGCATAAAGCTGCTTCGCAATTCCGGGGTATTGTGAGGCCTTGTCCGGTTGAAGAGAAAGCGACTTTCCCTAATGTTTCAGGTGAATTCTTCTCCCTCTGCAGGATTTTATTTTGTTCGATGCTCTTGATAGCATCCTCTTTGGATTTTTGCAATAATACTGCTCTCATCTGACTAAACTCGGCCCCTACCAATATTCGCAGCTGAAAGCGCAGTCTTTCAGATAATCATCAAGAAGTTAGATAATTGGTTTTTGTAGCTATCTAGGTAGGGAATGTCCTTGGCTTCATCGTTTTGGGCGGAACTTTCATTAATGTGTAGAGGTCGCTCCCAAAATTTTGTTCTTTGTCAATGGCAGGAGCAGGGTACTGATGGTGCTTCTTCAATTAATCCCCGATGACTGCTAAACACTCCAGCTTCCTCACATTGCCGAAGATTTTTCGGTCGGATAGAGAAGCTCGTCTATCTTAACTTTCTTCGCTGTCTTCATGAATGCGGATGGAAACCCATTCCGGCGTGAGTTTTGAAGAGCAAGCTCTATCTTCCCAGCTTGGAATCCACAGAAGTTTACATAAATACTTTGGCTTCATGCTTGAAGTCCTCCAAATGGAGAACATTTTGGAGAAGGAGCCACAACCCCTTCAACCAAAGAGGTGAGGTGGAGGGTAGCTAAAATTCCACCATCATTGGAAGAAACTATGGAGCATCTCAACTCCCCACATTCACATCCTCCCTCTGCTCAGAGTACAGAGGAGCCCTTCTCCTTATCAAAGTTGGGGAAACCCTTCACAAGATCATCACCGGTTCAAGCCCGCTTTGAGCATCCTCTTTCCCAGGAGAACCAAGAGTACCCCTCTGTAGCCGACTTTTACACGGCGTACGATCAATTTTTTCGACTGCACGACGCAGCGGTTCCCAAACTTATCAAAAGGACAGAACACATGAAAAAGCAGATGGGTGCCAAAAGTTTGTTTGGAGATGTTTGGAAATTGGAGCTGGAACAGGCTCATATTCTGACGTTTTTCTCCGAGTGCTGGAAGAAAGTGGCATTGAATTTGAGTACACCTACACGGACATCTCTGCAGCTTTCTTTCCCACAGCAGAGAAACGGTTTGAAAAGTATGGGAAGCGAATCATCTTCAAAAACTGAACATTGAGGAGGATCCCATTGACCAGGGATTTAGTCCAGAATATATGATTTGGTTTGCGCCTCGATGTTATTCATACCACGAAAATAATTAAAGACGCCCTACAAATATGAGGCTGCTTATGAAGCCAGGGCAAGCTGGATATTCAGGAAATGACGAGGGTTCACAGGTTTGTCACCTATTTGTTCGGATTATTAGAGGGATTTTGGTTTTGAAGATCTGGAGCTGAGGCCTCGACACTGTACCCTTTCCACAGAGAGTTGGGCAAACGTTTTGAGTTCCACAGGCTTTGAGGTTGATGGTATATTTCCCGTGCTGAATAGCTACCACTCAATCGTTTGGGCTACGAAAACATCCCACACGTTGATGATGACTAAAACCAAAGAATCCCAAAAGCTGGCTGCTATTCCAGCCCAAAACTGAGTGTCAACTGGCCACCTTCCTCAAACAGAGAGTTGAGGGGTTGACTTCCAGAAACATAATTGTTGTGGAACCAGGAACAAAGTATGAAGAGCTGGAAAACTATTTTAAAATTCGAGAATCGGAGGAGCAAGATTACAAAGCGTTGTTTGAGTCGCTGGAAAAACTAAATGTGAGTCTGGAAGGAATTATTTACTGCTGGTCTTTAGATCATAAAATAAGCTCCTCCCAGGAGAAAATTCTTCAACCCTATTTTTACCTAACAAGTCATTGCTCACTGCGAGACTGAGCGTTACTCCACGACTCGTTGGAGTTACAAACGGTGTCATCCCTGTTGAAGACACAGACTTGTCCGGTTTTCCAGCCAGCAGCCTCTGGGGCTATACAAAATCCATGAAGAATGAAAAAAAATGGGATGGGATTAAAATTTGTTGATGTGGAATCCGGTCCTCTGAGTGAGAGACAGTTGGAGGAGGTTTTTTCGAGCTCTGGGATGGAAACAAGGAAGTTTTGTTAGCTTATCGAGGGGAACAAGGTTCTACCCCAAGTTTCAGCCGCATAAGCTAATAACTAAGGATCTCAAGTTGCCCCCAGGTTCGGATAGATTTCAGCTGGTGCTGCCAGAATCCAACTCTATTTCGGATCTGATGTTTGGACACTTGGATGCCCAGGTTTTGAAGGAGGATGAGGTTGAAGTTCAAGTTAAAGCATCGGCGTTGAATTTTAGAGATGTGTTGAGAGTTTATCAAGCCCACGGAGCAGTTTAAGAATATCAACGCTGTGGATTTGATTTGGCGGGGTGGTGAAAAGAGTTGGGGGAAAGGTGACCAAATGGAAAGTTGGAGACAGAGTTAGTGGCTGCAATATGGATAATAGCGCACTGCCCAGTCACGTGAAATTGAAAGACCTTTTAATTCATGTGCCGGAACACATGACCCTTTGCGAAGCAGCTACTCTTCCAGCTGTCTATGTCACTTCGGTCGTGTGTTTGATCGAAACAGCTAAAATTAAAAAGGGAGTGTTGTACTTCTTCACACAGCGACTGGGGGTGTTGGACTGAGCGCGATTGAGATTTGCAAGCATTTTGGATGCAGAATTATTGCTACAGCAGGAAGCAAACGGAAACAAAATACTTGAGGTCGTTTGGAATCCAACACATTTTCCATTCGAGAAATACCAAGTATGGGGACGAGATTCTGGAGCTGACAAATGGGAGAGGGGTTGATGTCGTGCTCAATTCGTTAACAAGCGAAGGGTTCAAAGAAGCTACTCTCAAAGCTTGTGGAAAAGGAGCAAGGTTCATTGAAATGAGTAAGCTGAACATTTGGACAAATGAGGAAGTAAAAGCACTCCGTCCAGACGTGAACTACACAGTTTCGACGTCTCCAGTGCGGATGCGAGTGAGTGGAATAGGTACATGGGCGTTTTGCGAGATCTCACGGAGAAACAAGTAGTGAAACCCATTCCATACGTGAGATTTGATGCATTGAATATCCGAGAAGCGTTACAATACATGCAGAAAGCCAAGCATATTGGAAAAATAGTCTGCACAATGCCAGAACTCAGAAACGAAGGAGGTGAAGTGAAAACTTTCACACCAATGTTTAATGACAACAGCACATACTTAATAACTGGAGGTCTGGGCGGAATCGGCTTTGTTGTTTGTCAATGGATGGTGGAGAAAGGAGCAAAGCATGTGATTCTCGCTGGAAGGAGTTCACCAACTCCCTCCATTCAAGCGAAGATAAACGAGCTGAATTTAAATGGAGCAAATGTGAAAGCTGTTAAGCTAGATGTAAGCAATTTTGAGCAATGCAAGCAACTCATACAAACTCAGATTTGTGAAATGGGACTACCACCTCTGAAGGGAGTAATGCATGCCGCTGGAACCATTTCAGATGGGCTGATTATCAACCAAGATTGGTCTAAACTGTCATCTACTTTCAGCACAAAAATAAATGGAACCCTAAACCTCCACGAGTTGACAAAGGACCTAAATCTTGAGCATTTTGTCGTCTTTTCCTCAATGGCAGCTCTTTTCGGTCCACCAGGTCAATGTAATCACGCAGCTGGAAACAATTTTGAAGATGCTCTCATTCACTACAGAAACTCTATAGGACTTCCTGGAACTACAGTCAACTGGGGTCAATGGGGGGAGGTAGGAATAGCCACGGAAATTGACCTTCCTGGCCTTAAAACGATATCCAACCTTCAGGGCACTGCTGGGTTGGAATACGCCCTCAAATCACATCGCACTCAGCTCTCAGTCGTCAACGTGGAGTCATTCCTGATGATGAGTAAACTCTTTCCCCACCTCGCCGTGTATTTGGATGAGCGAGTCTGGAAATCCAGCAATGCCACAGTCTCCGTTGCCATCAAATCAGATGAATTTTGGCAGAAATATGATTCCCAATCAAATGAGCCCGAAGAAAAAATCATCCTGCTCAAGGTGCAGCTCAAAAATATCTTAAAAACTGTCCTAAAACTGGACGAAAACGAGCCCATAAATGAGGATGGAAACTTCCAAGAAATGGGCGTGGATTCCCTCATGTTTGTCGAGATTAAAAATCACCTTCAAGCCCTCTTAGGAAATCGCGTTGTAGTCAACGCCAGCGCTTTGAAAGACTGCAACACAATAAACCTCCTTGCGGTAACCTTAGTCAAAATGATTGAAGGCGAAGGAAATGAGATCGAAAATGAAGCACCGCCATCAATGGAACAAGTGAAAGAGCTAATTAGAGAAGATTGCATTCTCCCAGAACAAATCAGAGCGAAACCCGGGCAGAATGTTGGATCTGTTCGAGATATAAAAGTAGTTCTGCTTGCCGGCTGCACAGGAACTTTTGGTCCATATATTTTGAAAGAGTTAACCAACTCACCTCAAATCAACCATGTTGTTTGTCTCATGAGACCGAGCAGAAAGGAAAATGTCGAAGAGCGTCTTAAAAAGATATTGGCTAGCAGAGGACTCATCTCCCAAGTTAATATGAGTAAAATCCTTTGTGTGGCCGGAAACGTTGCACAAACTCATTTAGGAATGGATCCAGAACCCTGGGAAACGTTGAGCAGCAGCGTTGATGCAATATTCAACTGCTCTGCTCGAGTTCAACACTATGAGCAATATATAAAAAGACAATCCCAAACTGACGTTCGAGCCGTCAACATTTTAGGTATGAAAAATCTACTAGAATTCGCATGCGAAACCAAGCTCAAGCATTTTTGCCAAGCGTCATCCCTCCTCGCTGTGAAAACAAACAGATGAGAAAAATTCTATCCGAATCGTGGCCAATATATAAACTTATTTGATGGAGTGACACTTTATTCCGTCCACCTGATTTCAAAATTCGTCTCAATTTTTCTGCAAGGAAGCCGTGGAAAGAGGCATTCCTTGCAAAGTCCTGAGATTACCCTTCATCTCAGAATCCGAAACAGGTCCGCTGTAGAAAAAACCAAAACAACTTTTATTGAGATACACTGTTCATCCTAAGAATAAATCATGTCGAATATTCCCATCCCAATTATAATGCTCCCCTGATACCTGCCAAACTTATCTATCCGCCTCTTCCTCCTCGAGCGGGTGAACACAACTCTACAATATTGGAAAACGCCAAACCTGATTTAGATCAAGCCATTCGTGCAAGGCTGGAAAAACTTGAACAAAGTGGACAAAATCGTTAAAATCGTGCAAGAAGCTTTTAACGGATGCAACAATTTCTCACCCCACAGGCGAGCTTTCAGCGAGCTTTACAGATTCTGATGCCCTCATGTCGATTTACTCAAGTGCCACCGTCATCCAAAGTGGATTGAGGGGGCCCAAGTGTTCGAGAATAGGCGAGTGCAATCCCTCATTCCAAACTTTTACGAGGATCAGCGCCCAGCAATGGACTATGTGTATAATGATCTTCAGTTTTTGAAAAGTCAGGGTTGGTTTGAGAAATTTGGATTGTAAAAATAATTTTGGACTAGGAAACGTCAGAAGCAAATTGATTTTCCAAGTATCACAATTTTTTGTAGTTAGAAATCGAGGCTTTATCTCAAAAGTATAAAAAAACTATGTAAATATTATTCTAATTAACTAAAAATAGCGTACAATAAATTCTAACAATTTGTTGAATTAGAAATTCTAATTGTCTGACATGCATAAACTCTTGGAACATGTAAATTGACTGAAATGATGACAAAAAAGGATCAATTTTAGTTTGAACGATGAGTGGACTAAAATGAATTAAATTAGATTCAATCGGTTGCTCATCAGCTCATTGTTGAGCAGCCCCCTCCAACAAAAATCATTTTTGGTATTACTAAACTAAATAAATCTCATTTAAAACTAGGCTCGTTAAACAACTTTCCTTTTCCAGCTACCCCCATGAAATTCTTTTTTTGTGATACTTACATATATCGATTTGTGTAAACTGTGATGATACAAAAGGTTCTGAGGAAGAATATTACGAAATCAACTGAAAATGATTGTTTTTAAAGAAAATTACCTTTCATGATGAATTGAAGTAAACGCCCTAAATTGTGTCCATTTGAAAGTCGACTGGAGTGAAATGAGAGCCGAAAGTTTTGAAGTTACAAAGTTCTGGAATGACTGTGACCTTGTTTTTCTTTTATCATTCTATTTTATACTGACATAACACTCAAAACCTTTCATGGTTGAGGTAGTTTTTAGTGGTTCAAAACGACCCAAATTTATTATTAAACACTTTTCTGGTAATTAAAGAAAGAATAATTGAATTAAATAAAGTGCTAATTCTCATCGTAAATCTGTAGTACATGTTCATGTCTATAAAATTCATTAGTTTATGTCCTAGCTCATTTCTGTATCCGCATTCCGACCAAAGCATAAACCAACAGTAAAGTTTCCCATGAGCAGCTTAAAAGTCGTACAAATTCTTAAATGCCATTTAACTGCTCAACCCACTTGTTGATGATACTTTTTTACCTGTTCCTGGTTTCCCCGAAGATAACAATCAATAAATTTTTATGAAACTGGTAGAAAGAAACGCCTAAAAGTTAAGGTGATTCCTTTGTTCATTGTCATTTTCATGAAGAATTTAAGGTAGATTTGACGAGAACATTTGACTTGATTTTCTCGTATAAACGTGTGCTATCACATCTGATTCGAATTAATAGCATCATAATCATCACCGTCGTTAAACTGAGGTTTCCTGCATTTTAATCATGGTTGAAAATAGGGAAAAAGTTGGTATATATTTGACCATGAGGTTTTATGAAACAACATTTTAAAGAGTTTAGACCAGTCTTGTAGCCGAGTTCGAGACAGTCTTTATTTTATCATGTGGTCCGCAAATGAATTACAGGGGTTTGGTGTAGGGCGTCAGGAATATGTAAAATTTGTATATCTTTTCGCAGTTTTCAGTTTATTAGCAATTTTATGGTTGAGGTTGAAAATTCAAAAAACTTGTAAAAATGGAGAATTTATTAGATCAAACCGGAAACTTCCAGGGCCAGGCAGATATTTTTTGGGGAGTATTGGTAACGTGATTGCCGTGAGTAATATGAAAAGTAAGAAAGCAAAATAATAACCCCATTTCTTTCAAATTTAAATGTTTTTATTAAAAAATAAGAATATTGACTTTTCATAGCGACTTTGAGCGTGGTGGAAAGTTGGTGCCGAAATTACGGTCCAGTTTTTCGGGTGAAGTTTGGCCCCAAGTCAATCATATTCCTGAACTCGCCAGAATATGTCCAAGTAAAACAAATATTTTAGTAACCTTTTTTACGTCGCGATCAATTTTCCACAATACTTCAAATACGTTTTTATTGAAGAAACTCTTAGGCTCGACTGATATGAATCATCACGCCAAAGGGTTCATTTACGAACCCTTAAAACCCGTTTGGAACGACGGCCTTATCATTTCCACAGGAGAAAAGTGGAAGTTCAGACGAAGGCTGTTGGATAGGCACATTTTTTCTTACAAGACGCTCTTTAGCTACATGAAAATTTTCAATGAAGAAGCAGATAGTTTTGTTCTGAAGCTGAGAGAAACTGATAGCAGAAAAGGGGTAGCAATAGACAATCTGTTGAAGGAAGCCACCCTCAATTCCATTTTACGTGAGTAAATTGGTTAAAACCCATAAATATAATTTTTTAAATTTTCAACAATTTTAATCATTTGCAGAAGCCGCGATAGGAGTCAAAATTCCTGACATCGCGTTGGTTGACAAAGATGATATTTGTTTAACTGCAATCGTAGACAGGTAACAACAAAATATTTGTTGATAAGAGTAAAATAGATCGTGAATGAATCTATCTAATATCTGAACTTTTAGAATGAAAGAACTCGCGACAAAAAGAATTGTAAATCCGTGGCTCCTTTTTAAGCCACTTTGGCGACTTCATCCACTGTCAAAAACTGAAGATTTCCTTTCTCAAATGGCTTGGAAGCAAGCAAGAAAGGTTATTGATCAAAATGCTGCACTGAACGCAAGAAATAATGAGAGTTTAGGCGAAGATTTGCTGGCAGCAGGGGTTTCTGTTGAAGGAATTTTGGAGGAGGTGTCCACCCTAATAAGTGCAGTACGTATATTACCTTAATTAAAAAGGCTGAAGTAAATTTTTACGTTTAATAATCCAAATTAAATTTGTTTCAAGGGTTATGAAACAACGGAAAGTGCACTTCAGTTCCTTTTCTTCTTCCTTGCTCTTCATCCTCATCACCAGGAAAAGTGTCGGCAGGAAGTTGACTCGCTATTCGGAGATAATGAAGCTAATTTAGAATATCGGGATTTGAATAAATTGAAACATTTGGAGATGTGCATACATGAAACTTTGCGCCTGTTTCCGACTGTATTCTTAATCATGAGAAAGCTCAATGCCCCATTGCGACTTGGTAATAAATTTTAACGTATTACAGTTTTTTGGAAAGTTGTTAAATTAAGTTTTGTTTTCTTATTTAATTTCCAGAAAATGATTTAGAGCTTGCGGTTGGTTCAGAGGTGGCCATTTTTATGCCAGGGATTCACAAAGATCCCAATCTCTATCCTAATCCAAATGATTTTATCCCAGAGCGATTTTCTCCTGAGGAGAGTCAACATCGTCATAAATATTCGTATGTGCCTTTCTCAAATGGACCGAGAAAGTGTATTGGTTTCAAATTTGCGATTATGGAGATGATGTGTTTGACTGCTAAACTTTTGCGTCATTTTGTTATCTCCACGGCGGATAAATATGAAGACATTGTTGTATTACCGTATATAACACTTACGCTGGAAAAACCAATCAATTTCATTTTTAAGAGAAGGCATCCAACATCTCCAAACTAATGCCAATATTATACTGATTTAATTTTCATTAAATAAAAAATTTAAATTTAAAGCCTTAGCTTTTCAACGTAATCAAAATTATCACGTTTTGTATACACTCTTTCCTGAAGAATGATAATTAATTACAGCTATAAGTATTCATCAATAGTAATAATATAAATAAACGCAGAAGTCTTGTTGTATTGAAACAAATGGATTCTACTGTCAAAATATCCAAGAACTTTGATTTAATAACATCGTAATTATACAGGAAGTATGAAATAAAATGTTTATCAGTAATCATAAATAGGCGGTAATGTATTTTAGGTGTTTTATTATTATGGATCATAAAATGTTCAGAATGTAAGCCAGTTTATTCAAGTCTTGACTTACTTCAGTGTTACGACATCACCATAATATTGTTGACTGACTGAAGGAAAACCCGTAGAAAGCTTATAAATAAATAACTTCAACTGATAAAATTTATTATCCTTTTTTATAATATAAAATAAGAGCATACCTGACCTGACTTCAGATCTCGCCTGCCTGACCAGAAGTGAGAATTAAAAATTGGGTCAATAAAATTCTCATTCTACATTTATTATTAAATATAACATATTACGTTATTGTTGCATGTATATCAAATTGTGGAGAAATTCAACGTTTCAGCTATATCTTTAAGAAAACCCATGAGACTTTGACATGTTTACATGATTTCTTCTTGATTTAGGAAGCAACTTTTGTAGAACTGCATACAAAACAAGGGATTGGCTTTGATAAAGAGGTTACAAAGGTTGAAAGGCTGTTCAAGCGTGCTAGAAAAAAATACCGTTCAGTTTGTGTTCCTAATTCTCCTTTTCGCGCAACAGGCTCGCTTTTTGAGTAATGGTGGAAGCTTTGGGGGTAAAAATCGCATGCTACCACAGCGGGCTTCTCCATATTTCCAGCTCCAGATATAGGTATTTATTTAAATGGAAAAATGATCCTGGGTGCAAATGGGCTAGGATGAATTTACAACGGAATTGCAGGTGAAGAGAGCAGCTAGCTACTTTTATTTTTACAAATAAATAAGAGCTGGGTTCATGCTTCCGTGGTTATGTTTTTATCGCAGATATGGTTGTTGATGGAATAATTGTCAGAGAAGCGACTTCTAAGCGATGCTTGAGAACATTCATGAAAAATTGACATGAGCATTAGTTTGCATAAGCTGACAATCAACACCCAACCTGTGAGTGAAGAAGAAGGGCCTTCTAAAGGTCATGTAGTAATGCTAATTCGGGAACTAATGCGATACTCAACTTTTCACTTATTCTGGCCTTTTCAATTTGTAAGCTCTGCAACCGAAAATCATGCCATTTCACAGACAAACCAGTTTTTGTTTTGGATCGTATAGGATGAACGAATGGTAATCACAAATATAATATAATCGTTGTTGGTTCATATAGTTATAGTAAACCCTACATCATCATAATATTATGAACGGGGAGTTCAAGTAGAATATATTCTGCTTATTTAGTTCCCATGAGTTAGCTCATGCAAATAATCCCATTTTCTCTACGTGTTGCAAAAGTGCGTTCACGAACTACGACTGCGAGTCTAGATGGTAGACTCCATGTCTGAATAACCAATCCTCTCAATTCCACAATTAAGTTGTAAACACATATTATTAACATAATTTTGCTATTTTCACAAATTTAAGTTTACCTTGAGAAAAAAACAGAAAGGAGTCAACAAAGGGATTCCATAGATTTCAGCAATCCCTGCAATGTTGATCAATATTTTAATGGAATTGAAACTAATCACATTCGAGGTGAGATTTAGATGTAAGCAATCATAGTTCAATAAATAATTAAAAACAAAATTTTACAAACCTTTGACAAAAACAATCGCGATTAATATTTGAAGATTATTGAATAATTTATCAAATGAATAAATGTTTTA
Organism: Orchesella cincta; assembly: GCA_001718145.1. Classification (NCBI taxonomy): domain Eukaryota; kingdom Metazoa; phylum Arthropoda; class Collembola; order Entomobryomorpha; family Orchesellidae; genus Orchesella; species Orchesella cincta. The sequence continues at coordinate 60,478 of LJIJ01000808.1, read as the reverse complement.
ATAATAATGCAGCTACACATTCCAAATTATACAATATAGACAAATAATGCATAGCTCTAGTTTCTAATTTAAATATATTTTTCGGCTACACTGGGATTTTTATTATAGTCGTGGATGGTATTTGTAATGTTGTTGTTGATGCTCTTGTTTTGAATTACAAACCAGATTATAATTGAATCTTCCTAATTTATATCGTTCCTTTCCTGATTTCCATTGTTTGACCACAAATAACACTAGTACCGACAGGTTTTTCGCCAGTTTTCTGCCCCAATGTGAACTTTTCCCATGAACTGTTGACGTAGTAAGCATTACGCTTTCATACGGGAAGTTGATAAACCGATAACATCACCAGTTTTTATCCTCTAACGTATTAATGAGGATTTTCCAGAATTTCTATCTAAAATACTTAAGCTACGTAAGAATCAGTGTTTTCTTTCATGCCCGTCAGTACGGGTGTATTTTATTTAGCTGTAAAATAAATTTTGGGGTTGACCATGGGTTCTGTACCTACGATCAGTGAGCAGGCCTACAGTTTGGGTCAAGCTAACACCATATATTATTATGCATTTAGGGCTGTCTGTACATTCATATTATTCTCGTTGGGTGTTCTTTTGCTGCGAAAGCACAAAAAAAGTAACGTCGAAACGCTTTCAGTAAGTAACAAAAGGCTTCCAGGACCAGGTCACCATATTTTTGGAGGGATTGCAAATATGCTCGCCTTGAGTAATACAAAAAGTAAGACTTTGATATTAGTATGCCATTTATAACCATAATAAATTCCTATCACTATCATACTCATGGATTTTCAGTTTTTTTGAAGGTTATGGAGAGTTGGTGTAGTAAGTATGGACCTGTTTTCGAGGGGGTATTGGGCACCAAACGAGTCATCATGATAAACTCACCAGAGTATGTCCAAGTAAGTTTGTTTCTCATAATAATTAATAATTCAGTTGAGAACTACTTCATATTTGCCAATAATCTCTGGTAGAAACTGTTGGGCTCAAAAGACAGCAATTACTTCGACAAAGGATTTATCTACGAGCCCTTCAAGCCATTTTGGAATGATGGGCTCATAATTTCCACAGGAGCTAAATGGAAGCATCGCCGAAAACTGTTGGACAAGCACATTTTCTCCTTTAGGACGCTCACCAGCAACATGCAAATTTTCAATGATGAAGCTGACCGCCTAGTTGATTCGCTTAGAGGAACTAATTGTGAAACTGGGGTGAAAATAAGTCATCTTCTGAAGACTGCTACCCTCAACGCTATTATTAGTAGGTTAAAATATGGCTTTAAAATGTTTTCTTACAATTAAAAACTTTTCTTAAATTTGTAGAAGCCACCTCGGGAAAACTGGTGGCCGAATTGGAGCCAGAAGACGCTGGAAAAATAAGTTTTACCGAGATGGTGGATATGTATGAGTATTATATTTAAATTCAAAATACAGCACAGCAATTTATGGATTAATTGTAGCGGTTGTTTTAATGTCTGAATTGTTTTAGGGCAAAACCACTCATAACAAAGAGAATGACGAACCCTTGGCTTCTCATTGAGCCAATTTGGCAAATGCACCCATTGTCAAAGGTGCAAAAGTTCATTTCCAAGATGGCTTCGGTGCAAATCAGAAAAGCAATAGATGAATCTGAAGAAAACAATAAGGTCAGCTTGAAACAGGATTTACTTGCGGAAGGAGTTCCAGTCGAAGGGATTTTGGAGGAGACTGTTACCCTCTTAAGTGCCGTATGTTTTTGTTTCTATAGAAATAACAGCTTCTTCATTTTTAAGTTCAACTAGTACAAAAAAAGCTTATAGCAAATTATTTTGAAGGGTTATGAAACAACAGAGGGTGCACTGCAGTTCCTTTTATTCCTTCTGGCACTTCATCCTAACCACCAAGAGTTGTGTCGGGAGGAAATTGACTCGTTGCCCGGAAATGGTGATGATAATATAGATTATCGAGATTTGAATAAACTGAAGTATTTGGAAATGTGCATCAATGAAACGTTGCGCCTGTTTCCTGTCGTGTTTTTCATTATGAGAAAACTCAAAGCACCGCTTAGACTTGGTAATCCATTTGTAAAACATTTATTCAATTTTATTAAATTATTAATAAGTAAAATGATATCTTTATTGTTTTTAGAGGATGATCTGGAACTTTCTGCAGGAACAGAGGTGGCCATTTTCATGCCAGGCATTCACAAAAACCCTGAGATTTACCCGAATCCAAATGAATTTATTCCCGAACGTTTTTCTCAGGAAGAGATCCAACGACGTCATAAATTCTCCTTCATCCCTTTCTCAGCCGGTCCGAGAAAGTGTATTGGTTACAAATTTGCGATTATGGAGATGATGTGTTTGACTGCTAAACTTTTGCGTCATTTTGTTATTTCAACGATGGATAAAATGGAGGATATTATAGTTTTACCTCATGTTACGTTAACGCTGGAAAAACCAATCAATTTCATTTTTGAAAAAAGGAATATTATCTAAAGCAAACGCTAATGTGTTAAAGTCAGTTGCACGTACATTTATTTAGATTTACAAGATTTATCTGAATATTATATTTATAAACCTATTAATTTAAAGCGAGTTCGTTTGCTTCCATTGCAGAGTAGATATAATAGTTTGCATTCATTCAACTTACGCAGTCTATGGAATTTAATACTTATCTGACAAGTTTATTTAAACAGATTTTGATTTTACAAAGGAGTATTATATGTGAATAACGCAAGGTTTACCTGACCATAATGTAATAGCTAATAGGAGATACAATCTGCTAGTCATTATATGTGAATGTGAGTAAAAACGATTTTATATGAAAACAAAAGTGGTAACCGTTATATAATTCTATGCATTCAGCGTGGGAATGGAGCAAGCAAGTATTCTGAACACTTTTCGCAAACGATAATGCAGTTAAACGACAAATTTGTAGTCATTGAATAGTATACGACAATTGAAATAATTTAATTTACAAATATTTTAAAGAACCGAGTATTATTTTTTGGGCCCCTTCTCGTCGTCGTTCCGAAAGTTACAAGAACAAAAACACGAATAGATTGTTGCGGCTGCTGCAGATAATATGTTTAAATTCTTGCTTATATCGTCTTTCTTATCAAACTGCTGAAGTTAACTTATTTTCTGCAACACGTCACTGCATATATAAATTTGGATTTGTGGGCTATCGCTTGTATTGCATTTCATACATAATGTACAAGCATGATGCTTAAGTGTGGTTATGAATCTCTTCAATATGATATAAATATTTAGGTGAATGACTGACAGCATGCTAAAATCAAATCAGTCTTCCAAATGCAAATGCAGTATATACACGTAGAAAAGTTTTTCCAAGCTTTTCAAAGTCCATTTAAAGAAGTTAATTGGGCAGTTATTCTGTATTTGTCATTTTGTCTTTTTTAGTTTAAACCCATACAAATCGTAGTTTTATAAGTAATAACTTTAACAATGAGCCAGTGTTCTAATTCTATTTCATCTGCAATGTTTTAAGAAATGATTTCATCAATAATTAAAATCTCAATAACTAATAACTATTTAACTAATGCCAATGTTAAATGTCTCATATTACCCAAGTTAGTATTTTACTAAGTACAATCACATTCCGGTTTTTACAACAACTCATGATTCACAATGAAACGTACATACATATTCGCCCTTTGTTTATAATGCTGTTGTATTATAAAGTTTTGATCGGGTTACGAAGCTGGCTATATATGTTTGAGTTTCTAGATAGCTAGAAACTGTCCCACGCTTGCTTCAGACCTGAGTTGTGTGATAAAACTACTTCAAGCATCAAGTTTCCTCAGAGCTATAATATCATTATTCTTGAAAGTGTCTGGTTTTATGCCTAGTATCATGCATTAACCACATACATTTCATGTGAAGTTCGGGCTTGTATACGATTCTCGTTGCTAATTTTTCAGCTTCTTTTTGTGGTGTGGAAGAGCTGTGGTTATATAATAACATGCTCAAGTTCATCTACACTTTCTTTATTATACAGATAGTTTCAGCTACAAAAACGGAGTTGTACATGAATATTATCGGGTAGAACATTATGTTTTGTGGGAAAATGAGGCTAATAAGTATTAGTAACTCTGGGATTTATTCACCTTTTAGTTGTCACCCTAAGTTTGAACCGGAAATTAGCAAATGTCAAAAAACCATCTCTTAAAAGCATCTTCTTCAAAAGTCGTAAATACTAAAAGATTTTACAGAGGCATACGTGATTGAATACAAGATCTTATCACACAATTATTTCGCGACTATTTTAGTTGTTATCAACAAAACAGGGCATTGGTACTAATCTTCCTTGTGATTTCAGTGTAAAATTGTAGTTATACATAAAATGAAAATCGAATCAAGTTGATGATGCATGAATTACTACAGATGATGTTTTCCTTCATTTAATCCTCGAAGCAGTTTCATTTCGAAGACTGGGCTTCACCACAATCATTTTGCTTTTCCTTTGTCCATTCCATATTTTGCATGGAACGAAGTTTCGTTTACAAGGCACGTTTTTGAGTATACGATTCTTCTCATGTTTGGAATAATTCTAGGAAATGGTTTCATGAATTTACTGAGAGTTTGTGTGAAGTAATAATTGATTGGGAATTATCCTTTCCAAATAAATATTTCACCGTAGTCATCATAATATGGATTTACAAATTCACACCTACTCACAAAATCCCCACTATGATCATTAAACGATTGTAAGCATTTGTCAAACAGACAATCTGTAAATTCATCTCCAACTTCCCTTGTTATGTTACAGAATTTCTCTAAAGCGAAAATATGAGCTTTTGCAACGCAGAAACCAGTCTCATTCATTGATAATGAGTGGTGAGAATGACTAGCTGACTAACTGGGTTACGTGAGAGAACCAGGGAACGGAGTCATCCGGTCAGCATAAATTAATTCCCAGCTTTCAATTTCAGGTCAAGTTATTTTTGTCGGTCAGTAAACCTTTCAAAGGAAACAGAAAAATTCGCCAATGACACAAATAGATTCGTTCACGTCAGTTTAGATTTTTGTTGGGTGAGTTACTATTTTAAATATAAGAATGAAAAAATTTTTGTTACTTGTGACAATTTATCTTGAACCTAAATTGAATTAAAAAATTCTTTATTTTATAACCTCAGAAAATTTAAAACACATGAATTGCCTCTTATCGCATGCAATTAATTACCTCATTAATATTTTACACACAATTATCATATTTTATTTGCAACTCGCAACCTGATTACGTAAACTACCCTCATCTCAACATTTCTGCAATATCGCAGTGTTTTTTTGTTTTGCTATAATTTTTCTGATTTAATATGCAGCTGTCTTTTCAATTCATTTTGACATTTTTTATTACTTTTCAACCCTGATCTTATATCTAAGTGCGTAGTACGCAAGTACTCTGACCACCAATAGATAAGCGATAATACAATAAAACTGGTTCGCTACATCAATATCAACTGCATCAAGCTGATCCAGAATCTTTTTTGGATTTTTGAAATGACAATATGCCTGATAGCATTTGAGGTTCTCCCTCTCAAGCCCATAAACAGCGGTCAGAATTGACTGGAAGGAATACTTGGGGTAGGCGAACCAGGAAATCCAGCGAAGGTATATTGGAACAGATTCTATCGACACGATAAAACCTGCAAATAGGAACATCGGGATAGCTGTGACCGGGCCAATAAACACGGCATTCTGAAATTGAACAACTTTTATGAACAACAAGAATTGCAAGAACAAAACATTTTAACTCATATACAATAATTTGAAACTATTAAACGCACCTGAACGTGACACGCCGCTCCGATAAGCAAACCGAGGGATTGAGCAACCAGAGAAATGCAAATGTGCATTCCAGCAACGATCCAAAACCGGAAAGCTTCTTGTGGCTGATCCGACATGTAATACATTATTACCACGTAGAGAAAGGGGAATAACACCTGAAAATAACAAAAATATTCCCAGTAGACATTTATTTATCTTTTTCTTCATCATTTGAATTTTTCTAAAAACTTTCATCGTACCTGGAACGGCAGATCAGCACAAGTTCTTGCGATGAAGTACGACTTGAGAGAATACCAACAGTTGAGATGCTCCCTGACAAGCACACCCCGCTCAAGAGGAACTAAACATAATAATTTATATTATACACAACGCATTAGGTTATACTATGCAAGTTAACGACTAAAAACGCATTTCAACCTTACATGTGAGTAATGTAGGCATTAGAGATGACAAAGTAATGAATAAAAGTCCAAAAAACAGATTGCCTAAATTGTTAATGACTGACTCAGCGTCATTCCCAGCACCATGGTATATAGAGCCAACTAAAAGTCCCACTATAAGGGTGGTTGCGATGCGTAAACGTGTCAGCATCTGGAAAAAAAAGGAACAACTGGAAGTTTAAGAACTAGCCTTGTTTAGTATGGCATAAATGTTTTCTATCAATTTGATTTCCACACCATGTCACGGGATATGCAAAGAAAAGATCTTCTGAGAAGGGTAAAGAATTGATTTGCGAACTGTGCCAGTCGCGATTCATCATGAACGGATGTAGTAATGCACTTTGGGTTGGATTCCGACTCAATCAGTATGACGGTCACTTCCTCGTCATGATTAATGTTGCCAACCTCCCGTTGAAATTCCTTTGCTTTGCTTGTAAGTGTAATAGATTCGTCTTGCACTTCTTCTAAAGCTCCATCCTCTATACAATCATTAGCCAGTCCACTAGAATTAGAGCTGATCAGAGAGTCGGAGCTGAGAGCAGTGGCGTTTGCAAGAATTCCAATCCACTGATTCCCATAGTCTCCACTCGCTATTTCTATAACTGTTCCAAAAGGAAACTAATTAGCCTAACTTATTCTCGGACGATTTATCGTTCAGTTTGTCCCTTACTAAAATCAGCAGGATTGTGATATGGTGGACACTGAAGACCTTGCCGAGCGATAAATGGGACGACGGACCTTGTTGGACCACGATACAAACAATGCCCATCTTCAAGCAAGTACAATGAGTCAAACTGCTCAAATATCCTTGCTGAAGGTTGATGAATGGTGGCAATAATTGTTCTTCCTCCCTGAGCAAGCGCTTTGAGAAGGGTAACACAACTGTAGCAAGATGCACTATCCAGTCCACTAAATTAAAGAGAACACACACCACAAAGGTTTCAGCTAGGTTACACTCAATACCATTATGTTTCAGAGAAATTACCTCGTTGGCTCGTCAAAGAACATTATGGGAGCTGCATAAAAAATATATATTAATTAGCGTTTCCTTTTGGGGAAGTTCTATTTGATCTAAAATCACAAATAACTTGTTGCTACTTTCACTCACGATTATTGATGAGCTCTAATGCAATCGCGAGCCTTTTTCTTTGGCCACCAGAAATGCTTGATGCTTTCACATTCTGGCATTTTGTGAGTCCTATGATATCCAGGATTTCCTTTATCTATTTTCACGTTGTACCAAAATAAAGAAAACCATTTTTTATTTCAGTGGACATTTAAACTCACGCGTTCTACTAGACAAAAGTAGACTATTTACTACTGAAGTGAAATCAATATGGTGAAAGTACAAATTTTCTCACCACAAGTTCCTTTTGAGATTTGGTCGTTTTAAGGGGTAGCTTCAGCTGTGCAGCGTATTTCATTGACTCATAAACTGTGAGATGTGGCAGAAGAACATCGTCTTGCATAATATAGCAAGACATTTTCCTGAACTGGGCCAGGTCCCGAGACTTTCCACTTACAATTATGGAGCCTTGTACATTCTGGGTTCTGGTTAAGATTTAAACAGAAATGGATAATCTTCCGTTGGAGTAATTAATATTTAAAAAAATAGATTCATAAACAATAATTCAAGGGAATTTAACTCAATCTTACTTGTATCCTGCAAGAATGTTCATGAGCGTGCTCTTGCCAGCTCCAGACGGTCCCATGATGGCTGCATTCCAAAACAAAGCAAAATCACCATATATGATAGCATCAAAAGTAGCATATTTCAATGAACCTACAATGTTACCTGTCAGTTCACCAGGTTTGAAAATACCGGATGCATCCTTTAGGATTGGTTTCATCTGTTTTGCGACATAAGGTCTGAAGCTACCAACTGCTAATAGAAGAACATCCAAACAGTTGAGGTCAAATTCGGATAATATTAAGACCATTTTAATTTAAACAAAAAATAATATATTTCACGTTTATGACAACATCACAAGACGCTCACCCTTTTTCGATGGCGAGTCAATCACTGAGAAGTTCAACTCATTAAACTCCAGTGTAACTGGAGGATGGTTTGGTAAATGGGACTCGAGCATTTTTTGACGCTTTACAGTGAAAAAGTACAGCAAATAAGCTCTTTGTCACCTGAAAAATCTGTTATTGCAAAATACATACATTAGTATGGTAATTGGAGCAACACAAATTTTACTGAACGTTCACTAAAATTTTTACTGTTGTGTTTTACCAGATAAGAATGCGGAAAGGAGAAGTGAAGTGCCACTCAAGTATTCCAACCGAAAAACAAACGTATTGAATCTAAAAAACACATTGAAGTTAATATAAATGTTGAAATGAATGAAATGATAAAAACTGTTAGCATGACATCTCCAACAAGAAATACGTTCAAAACCTGTAATATTCCTCAAACTTTTATTCACGTGCAATCTTCATTTTCATTTTAACGAATTGGATTACAGTCAACAGTTGGAATAAAGGAATATATCGCAGAATTTTTGTTCATACTTTAAAAAGTTTATATTTTGACTATATATATTTATAAAATTTATTAACATACAAATACAATTGACTACATCAAATATAAAGCAGGGTTTGCATCATATCTCTTGCATTAGCGCACGTGAAGCTCGGGCTCGTACAGGTTGCTCATTGCGTGTTTTCAACTTCTTATTTTTAAAGTGTGGGATTGACATTGACTAATAAACTGCTCAAGTTCAACCACGCTTTTCCTTGTTATACCAGCGCCTTTCAGATATGCCAATGGAGTGGGACATGAAAGTTGTCGGTTAGACCCATTGTGTGTGTAAGGGTTGTGTGGGAATACGAGGATAATAAATAAAAGTGATAACTCGTGGATATTCACGTTATAGCTCTCGCCTCAAGTATAAACCGGAAAATTGGCAAATCTCAATTATTCATCTCTGAAAAACAACTTCTTGTTCATGTTTTATCTGCTCTGCTTCTCCAAAAAATATGCAAAACACGCCAATAGTAGAAGATTGTACTGGAGATATCGAAAAATATTTCCACTTTAATGAGCAACCAGCAAGTAGTATACTTGATTGAATACAAAATCTTACCACATAATTATTTCGCAAATATAACGATGTTTACTATCATACAAAATTTTCAGTTGTGACCTACAAAAGGATGTTTTTTGATATTTTTGTTTAAAAATGTACGTAGTTATCTATAAAGATCTGGTCAGGTAGATGACGCACGAAATACGGAGGACGTGTTCTCCATTTAATACCCGTTCTAGTTAAGTAATTGATATTTATCTAGTGTATAGCTATAGACTGAATAATATTGCATTCCTATTCTTGATGATTTTGTGATCAATATCCCTTTAATATCTTGTTCCGTTGGAATTCGCTAAGATTCTGGAATAAGTCCCTATGTGTAGGATTTTGAGAAGACGGTTCTTCTCAGGGTTTAAATAATGCTATAAAATGCGTTCATGAATTCAAATGCGCATTGTAATACTCTATAGACCTGTTTTTCATTGCCCACTCCAGATTTCTCATCATTGGTGAAGTTTGTAGGGTATCTGCAATAATTCCATGTATGCATGATATTAAGAATACGATTCTTCTTTACTTTGGAATAATGCTATGAAATGTTTTCATGAATTCTCTAAGAGTTGGTAGTATTTCGTTATGTAGAACGCATACCAACACGTTGAACATTCTAAAATTGATTGCAGATAACTCTTCCAAACCACTGTCATCATAAAAGACCGTGTTGAAGATTGGAAAAATTTGGAACTCAAATGTGGACTCTGACTAATAATCTGTACGTTCACCTCCAACTTTCCTCGACAGGCTTTGCTAACTTGACAAAGTTACAAGCTTTTGCAATGCAAAAAACTGGGCTCATTCATTGATAATGAGAGTAAAAATATCTAGCGGACTAACTGGATTACATGAGAAAAGCAGGGAACAGAGTCATCAGGCCAGCAAAAAGTAGGTTTGTAAGCCCTGCGTTCACTTTCAGTTTAAGTTGCCCTCGTAGGTCAGTAAACCTTTTAAAGGAAATAGACAATTTCATCAATGATAAAGAGAGATTCGTTCACTGTCACTTTATAGTTTGGTTGCGTGAGCCACCAGTTGAAAAATCAGAATATGAATTATGCCTAATCCCATGCAGTTACTTCATGAAAAGCCTATTTGCAAAACGCCACCTGAATATATAAACTAATTCTGATAATTTTCCTGCTATTACTCGTGCTAAGTTGTGCTTAAAAATCAGTTTGGGGGAAGTTAGCATGAATTCTGAATTCATGATAGAATTGCGATTTTGACAAAACTTGCCAAGCTATGCAAATAAAAGAAGAAGGTAAATTAAAATTGAAGAGGTTTTAAGAATAAGTCTACATTAAAATTCTTTAAAATTCATTTATACTGTTTATCTTCTATCGTCGTTTTGACTGAATTTATTCACAAGACCCTGTTTTCTGGACATCAAAGCCAACATTCCGTGTTTGGTAACTAGAAATCTAAACATTAGTTTTAGTAAAAAATGTATTTAATAATATAGCAGCCGTAGTTTGGTTATATATTTGAATTTCTCAATAATAACCATATACCGCTCCTTTCATAGCATACTTACATTCTGATGCTTTTTAATTTACTTTCTTCTCTTTCCTTTACTCTCGAGGTTTAAAAGGGTTATGGTTGGCTGGCTATAATCTGACTCACAGATTTCATCATTTCAAGCAATAGCGTAGTGCCTTTTACGTTTTGTAAGAATAATTTGGATTAAGCCGTATATTTAGTACCCATGACTTTTCAATTGATTTCGTATTACTTTTCAGCCGTGATCTTGATTCGGAGTGCGTAGTACGCGAATATTCTGATTGCCAAAAGAATAGCAAAAATACAACAAAACTGTTGAGCTACATCAATATCCACTGCACCAACTTGCTCCAAAATCTTTGTTGGGTTTTTGAAGTGGCAATATGCCTGAGTACACTTAAGGTTCTCCCTCTCAAACCCATAGATAGCGGCGAGGATAGATTGGAAGGAATACTTGACGTAGGAGAACCACGAAATCCAGCGAAGGTATACTGGAACGGACTCTAGCGACACGAGAAAGCCAGCAAATAGAAACATCGGTATTGTTGTGACCGGACCAATAAACACAGCATTCTAAAATTCAACAGTTAAAAATATGCACAACAGGAATTCCTTTCTCATGCACCGGTTTTAGACTACACGACATACCTGAACGTGACACATCGCTCCGATAAGCAAGCCGAGCGACTGCGCAACCAGAGAAATGCAAATGTGCATTCCAGCAACGATCCAAAACCGGAAAGCTTCTTGTGGCTGATCTGCCATGTAATACGTTATTGCTACGTAGAGAAAAGGAAAGAATACCTGAAAAAAGTCCAAAAAAATCCGGTAAGTATTTAATCTACTTTCTCTTCATGATTTGCGTTGGTTATAAAACTTTCACCTGGAATGGGAGATCAGCACAAGTTCTTGCAATGAAGTACGACTTGAGAGAATACCAACAGTTGAGATGCTCCCTGACAAGCACTCCCCGCTCAAGAGGAACTAACATACATGATGATTTAATTTGCAACCTTTTCCTTTTAGTGGGAAGAATAATGAATGACTCGTCGGTAGTACAAACTTACATGTAAGTAGTGTAGTCATCAAGGATGATATACCGATGAATAAAAGTCCAAAAAATAGATTTCCTAAATTATTAATTGATGATTCAGCGTCATTCCCAGCATCATAGTATATAGCACCAACTAAAATTCCGATTATTAGGGTAGATGCGATACGTAGATGAGTCAGCATCTGGAAAATAAGTCAGCAATAGGAAGTGTAAAAACTAGCCTTGCATCATGGTATGATAGTTTTTAAGTACTTCACTACCATGTCACGAGATATGCAGAGAAAGCATCTTCTGAGAAGAGTAACAAATTGATTTGAGAACAGCTCAAGTCGTGAGTCTTTAGGAACAGATTTCGGACTTGATTCCATCTCAATCAGTGAGACGGCCACTTCTTTCTCGTGGCTACAGTTTTTAACATCCTGTTTAAATACTTTGACCTTTTTTGAAGGAGTTATCCTAGATTCGTCTTCTATCCCTTCTGAACTACCATCTTCCGAACAGTCATTAGCTACTCCACTGGAGTCAGAGTCGGAGCTGAGAGCAGTGGCTTTGGCAAGAATTCCAATCCACTGATTTCCGTAATCTCCACTCGCTATTTCAATAACTTTTTCAAATATAATCTCATTAAGAATAAAATATTTGTTTAAAAAAATTCTCTAAACTGCCATTCAATTTAATTAGGTACCAAAATCCGCAGGGTTGTGATATGGCGGACATTGAAGACCTTGCAGAGCTACAAATGGAACCACAGATCTTGTTGGGCCGCGATACAAACATTTTCCACCTCCAAGCAAATACAAAGAGTCAAACTGCTCTAATATCCGAGCCGAGGGTTGATGAATAGTAGCAATAACTGTTCGTCCTCCCTGAGCAAGCGCCTTGAGAAGGTTGACACAACTGTAGCAAGATGCACTGTCCAGTCCACTAAATTAAAGGGGACCACATAACAAAAATGTTTTAGCTAGGTTAAAATCAATGCCATTATGTTTTACAAAAATTTACCTTGTTGGCTCGTCAAAGAACATTATGGGAGCTGCATAAAATATGTTAATTAGCGTTTCCTTCTGGTTTTCTATATAAAATTATAAATGCTTGCTGCTTTTACTCACGATTATTGATGAGTTCCAATGCAATCGAGAGCCTTTTCCTTTGGCCACCAGAAATTCTGGATGCTTTTACATTTTGGCATTCAGTGAGTCCTATGATATCAAGGATTTCTTTTATCTGTTTTTATATTGCAGTAAAAAGAGAAATCAATCCCGACACTATTAGACTACGGAATAAAATCGAATGGGTACAATGCACTGCTCACCACAAGTTCTGTTTGAGATTTGGTCGATTTAAGGGGTAGCTTCAGCTGCGCAGCGTATTTCATTGACTCGTAAACTGTGAGATGGGGAAGTAGAACATCATCTTGCATAATATAGCAAGACATTTTTCTGAACTGGGCGAGATCCCTGCACTTCCCGTTCACATTTATCGAGCCTTGCACGTTGTGGGTTCTGAATAAGATTTAAACCTAGATTTTATGTTTTTTACAGTTCAGTTTGGAAACAGAATGTGTAGGATAATTGAATGTAATTCAATTTTACTTGTATCCTGCAAGAATGTTCATGAGCGTGCTCTTGCCAGCTCCAGATGGTCCCATGATGGCTTCGATCCAAAAACAAAAACGAGTATAATCATCCTTTATTCCATCGAAAGAAGAAAAAAGCGTAAAACTGTGAAATTACCTGTAAGTTCACCAGGTTTGAATGTACCGGATGCATCTTTTAGGATTGACTTCATCCGTTTGGCAACATAAGGTCCGAAGCCACCTGCTGGTAAGTAATAGTTTAAATCAGATTCACTATATTTTTAGAACATTTATTTATATAAAAAGCAAATCTTGATGATGATGTTGCACGATGATGACCTCATATTGCATAAAAACTTACCTTTTCTTGTTGATGAGTCTCTCACTGAGAAGTTCAACTCATTAAATTCCAGTGTAACCGGAGGATGGTTTGGCAAATGGGACACAAGCATTTTTCCGGTGTTTGGAACTGACAAAAGTCGAATTTGACCAGGGTAGACGGAAAACGAAACGACGCCGCAACACGGGAACCGAGAACAACCTGTTGATAAATTGAATTTTTATGAAGATACTAATGAAATGAAATAGATTGGAAACACTTATTTTGCTTAATAATTACGTGTACAAAAGACCTTAGCGTGTTCAAAGTTATATATTAAATTGATTTGTTTATGAAATTTGATTAGCTTCAATATTGCTCCTAAAACTAAGATGAGTTGATTTAGTCTGAAATACTTATCGCCTTTGTTGTACCTACCTTCATATCAAATACCAAAACACAATTTCACTTTTTAGGAATATCATAAAAAATTGTTATTGTTGGGTTTTGCCGAAAAAACGGGCTTCAGCTTGATTTGGCAAAGGTGTGATTTCCACCTGTGTTAAATTGGATTCTTCTCCACTAACATGATAGATAATACGATATTCTAATATCTAACCTGCCTGTGCCGGATGAGGTGTGTAACCTCTGCACAGTTTTTTTATCACAACAAACCATACTTGAATACATACTTAATAATTTTGTGAAACCGAGTCGAGGTATTTCAACCTAAACAAATGTTTTTGGTGGATTGTGATGTGATGTGATAAATCTGATCGAGGTGAACATACACAATACATTGAGCATTGCCTTGCTCAAAAAGTTGAATCATTCAAGGCAAGAAAACTAGTTTTTCCAGCTTGTATATATCCTTACATCCTTTTCTTGCATTATTATGTATTGTAGCTTGTTTTTAAAAGGGAATAATGATGTTTCTTGAGGCATATCAACAACAACTGCAGAAACTATATAAGAATATACTAGAATTACTGGCTATAAACAGGGATTACTGATTTGATGGACCAGAAAATTTTTGTTGGTTACATAAAGGCAGTGTAAAAGGTTTAAAAAGCTACGACTTCTGGATATCTTCTCGCAGTCCTCAATAATAAATGTAGAATGCGTGGTTAGCTTCTGAGTTGGGTTTTCCAGGGCTTATGTGACAAATGTATGGAAATATATTCAACCGGTCACAAGAAAAAAATGACTCATAATACGCAAACGAATGATCTTACTGTTATACCAAAGGTTTAACCTTGAAAACTACTCAACGAAATGTTTTAATTGCATCATTTACATTCATTTGTCAAAAACTCATACCCTTTCTTTAAAATGTTCTTCAGATTTTATGTGTTCGCTTCTCGTTAAAATACAGGCTTTATTTAGAGATTTAAAAATTGAATACACACATTTCACGTGTCCTGAGATTCTGAACTCTATGAAGAGCATCAAGTTGAATATTGAGTTTGACTTATCAAGGCTAAGTGACAAAAAATAGGAATCATGCACCCGGTCTCCATTAAGTAGGTGATCACTAAAAACATTTTCGTGTTCACGCTTACAGACCTAGTTGTTCAAGCAAGCCAGAAAAATTCTGAGAGGAGATGGAGTAATAAAAAGTTGTACGCATGATAATACGGCTTCCATCTTGTTAATGTACCTAATTATCACATTCAATATTTTGCACGTATATACGTACAAGATGTATATAGCTATCGAAAAAAATTGACAAATAAGAACATAAAAATGACACATTGTTGTACGAATCTTTTAAACATAAATGTTTAACACCCGTCATCTTTAGTTTTACCAGAAGCTCGTATGTCAAAACATAACGTATTCCTGTCACAAAAACTAGTCTGATTTTACATACATTCTATGCTTCAGATTTGAATTATTTGACTAATAAGTTGCAAATGAATAGTTTACATATATGTAACGTTGTACGTTGGGGTAGGTTTTTTTCTCCGTTTCTCTAGCTAATGCATTTAAAAATTATGAAATCATATATTTAGTTTAATGCAGTTAAGTTTCAATTTTTATTTGCAGCTCGTTGTGTAATCATCATCAACCTCCACACATTTCTTCAAACGTGAATGACACAAGTGTATGACAAAATGGTCAAACAGACTGTCAATTTCAACGAAAGGACTTTTACAGATGACATAACTGTGTTGTTTATGCCAACCTGCATTTTATTTTATAAAAGTTAACGCAAATAATAGGAAGCGGAAACAATATAACGAGAATACTACTAAAACAACTACTTATAATATCCTTGTCACTCTTGGTTATACCAAAAATGTCGTGTGTTTAACCAACGTATTTTCCGATACCTAAAACTTCTACGCACATGCCTTGTTTCTCGTTTTCCATAGACTTGGATCAGCTGTATGATGCATATTATTATTAAGTGAATTTTCACAGCTACCTTGACCAAAAAACATAATAGAAGTGAACATCTTCAAAATAAAATATTAATTATGTTGTCCAACATTATCTAAAAACATCACAGGAAATGGAATAGTCACATTCACTCATCTTTAAAAAATACTGCTTCACGCCACTTAAAGTTGGTGATAATTTAATTTCCTGCGTTTAGGTTAGCTTCTCGTTACATAAATTTGGTTTATTTAGACATGTAAAATATTTATGTAAGCAGAAAAATCGATTGACCGTGATTCATATCAGTGGTAATGCCCGACTCTCTCAAAGCTCATGCGAATGCAGCCTTTGCCAACGTTTTGCTAAACTGCTAAGGTTGTGTAAACTATTTGCAGTAATGTTTGTCAGGTGGCGTGGTAGTTCTCTTTGTTCCTCACCAATCTACTTTCGTTTAAACTGCGAAATAAATGATTTCTGTTACTTTAACAAAAAATTGGCAATGTTAATCACAAACTTGTTCAAACAGACAATTGTTGTAAAAGTGTTTGAAATTGCTAAATTATTTATTAAAAAGTAATATTTTGACACCATGATACAATTACATTTGGCTAATGTTATTTGGAATACCAATTATATGGTCCCCAAAACATTCATATTGGCTATATTTCATTACATTACCCCTCATTCATGTCATTTCCATTTCAAACTCACGTTTGTTCTCCATTCCTACCTTTCGATAAAGAAAATCAAGTCAAGCTTGTGAAGCTAAAGTCCAGTGTCTTTTTTTAGAAAACGAATTGATCAGATCATAAAGCAAGGAATAAAGTAGATTTTATTATTGTGTCTAATGACCACATTACTTACTCTCAGCTTGTTTTACCATTATATTATCACTCTTTTAAATTCAAGATCCTCTTCTCATTATTTTCGTTTCATTTGTTGGCAAACTTGACTTGACAATCTCATTCATTAATCTGTGCTTTTCCACGGGATTCCTGATGTGGTCTGGTTGTACGGATATTACTCGTGTAATTCTAGTGTTGGCTTTGGTTTGATTAATAATCATCATGATCATCACGGATTTTATGCATTGCGTCAAGACCGTTGCGAATGTAAAATGCTAGCTGATATCTTTAAAAGGTAGTTTAGAAGTCAGAAAATGAGTGAGATGGATTAGAGACTGCTTTTTAACTGCTGATGGTATATTCTGAATCGATGTCAGGTGGCGTTGTCTGTTTTCTTTGTCTCTCCAATCCAAGTTGAAAAATAGCATGGAATGGAAAAGTGTATAACGCCAGCTAATTTCCCCGTCATCGTTGGTTTTACCAGTAGGTCGTCTGCTCAAATATCTTATTTTCTGATCACTAAACCTTGTCTCATTTTCCTCAAATATTTCTACTTTCAGTTTCAGTGAGAAGAAGTTAGAATCAGTCTTTTGACGCACGAAACAGTATTCTTTTCGCTCCATTGGTTATTACATCGCTTTTAAATTATTCTATCACTCATACCAAGAGCATACTTTCATTGGATTTTTCTCATCCAATTATTTTAACCAGCTCATGTCACCATTGGGTTTTCCAATTTCACATCTACTCACTAATCCGCAACCTGATGAAGGAATCACGTAATATCCGCATTTGTGAAGTAAAAACGCCTTTGTCATGTTGTAAACTTTATCTGATCACGAAGCAGAATTTATAATATAACAGAAGCAGTTGTTTTTCACAAAACTACAAATGACTATATTAATGACTATGCTTCATAAGATTCTAAATCTGGTGACTGGCGGAAATACTTGGTTTTATCATAAAACACGACCGGTTGTTTTACATTTTTAATTAAAAAGTATTATTTATTCAAGACAGTGATCCTAAAGTGAATCTTACAAATTAATCACCGACTTTCCCGTGAGACTCGGATTTACCTAAGATTGTCGCTGCTGATTTTACAACAAGTTATTATATTGACGTGTAGAATTGGCTGTGACTAATAGCAAGTTCAACTTCGCTCTTTCATGTTATGTAACTTGTTTTGCTGTAGGCAGATAAACTATTGAAGCATCTCAAGTTGCGCAATACGATTCATAGCTCATAAATGAATTGAGAAGATGTCGGGTAGACAATTAAGATAATCTTGTCCCGTGTGCGTGGGAAAAAGGAGAGTGATAATACAACTCGTGGAATTACTAACATTTGCAATTTCGCACCAAGTTTACTAGCGAAGTACAAGCAGGAAATTGGCAAATCTCAAATATCCATCTCTGAAAAACTACTCCAGTGTTCGCTTTTTATTCTTTCATCTTTCAAGTGTAATATGTCTGAACAGAACAGGTGTAATTCCTTTAGAAACTACTCATTATATAAGTAATGAAAATGTGAAAACTAGACTTAAATTAATTGGGAAGATAATACAAACACGTATATGCCACATGATTATTTCATAACCTATTATTTTTGGAGTTGCTACAATAATCTTATTTTTCTGATCTGGAAATCACAATATATGTTATAATTACCATAATTCTTGGGTTTGTTCTCCAGTGTGCTATGATGGTTTTAATGAAGTTTTGGATGGATGATGACGAAGACATTACGTAAGACGTTGTTATACAACCCTTCTGCTTTTCAATCCCCATCCCCGGGTGAATTTAGCGGGAGACGTATGACATTAGGTAATTATCTTATTTCAGTAAATTTTAATTGCAAATGATACACGTTCACGTTTCTTAAAAAACTGCTCCACAAATGATATCATTGAGAACTTAATCTAATGTTACATTCATAGCTAAAACCAAAAAGTTTCGGGAATGCAAATATTTGGGTAGTAGTAGTAGGTAAGAATGATATAGAGATAAAATGCTACTTTTGCACTGTGTTATAGGACGAACAGTAAGTTATTATAGAATTTTGTATTTAGATGACGCTCGATAGACTTTGCTTCATTTCGCAACAACACAAGTCAAAACTAATTCAATAAAACTGATTTTGTCGCTGGATGGAAAGCTTGTAATCATTGTTCAAGCTAAGTTTTGCATCAAACTAATACTGACTTTGGGTGAAGTCAACTTAACCAACACCATGTGTAAATAGGATTTTGTCAGAATGTACATTTTCATGAAAGAAAGAAATTTCCCTCTAACTATTTTATTTTTGTCGCTTTCATTATAATCATCGGTTTTTATGAGCACAAAATCCAGTTTCTTCTTTTGTGTGAAACCAAATAATTAAAATCATAAAGCAACCAATACAGCATAATGTATTATTGTGACAGGCAGCAAAAATGAACGTCAGTCTTGCAACATTACCCGTTTCTAATTCAGGATCCCATTTTATTATTTATTTAATTTCAGATATTTGAAAGCTTTGCTTATTCATTAATCTCAACTTTTCCCGTGCGACTCGAAATGTTGTTTGTTTTGCGTGAAACAACTTCGTTTCTCATTTGACAAGAGTAATTCAACAGGTAACTGTTTGACCGATAATCTGAAAGTTCACCTTAGACTTCCCGTGTAATGTGACTGGATTTGCTAGCAGCAAAAGTTAAGGAGCAGCAAACTTGCAAAAACCTGTGACATTCATAGATAATAAACATTGAATTCGATTGATCTGGATTATGTGGGAAAACAAGCATCCGGTTCAAGTAAGGCAGTTACATTTTTGTTTTCACTTTCAAACCAGGTTGTACCTAACATGCCACAAAATTTATGAGAGGGGATAAAGAAGTCATGGATGAATTTTCAACATGACCTAATGGATAGCTTCGAATGAAACACTACGCCAAGGACTTAATTACTATTTCAACAAAGTAACTTGCAGATGGCACAGCAAGCTATTTTGTTCACACTCGCATTTCTTCCAAACGATATTCCTGCTTTATAAAACAAAGCAGGTACAAATTCTACCTTCTCACGTAAACGTACGTACGTAACGAAGTAGGTAACCATTCAACCCCCATCATCATTGGTTTATTAAGAACATCGTCTGAAAGAATTATCTCGCTATTCGATAACTTGAACTTGTTTTCTAGCATGTCTACTCCTGTGATTAACGAAGATTTAATCAGTTCTATGACGCATGAATATGAATGCTCATAATTGGTCGTTTTGGTGTGAAACTGGGGTTCTCCAGTCATATTTCTCAAATAACTTGCGTTTGCATGCCACCAGCTCGTGATCGATTTCTTTTGAGTAGTTTACTCCAATTTGATATTTTGGTGACTCAAAAAACTGAAAAAATTTTTGTCAACGAATAATTTTATTAATGTTCATCACCACTGGGTAATTACGATAGCCTTTTTTACAAATTGGTAATCAAATATTACATAATCATACTTTGTGTTTTCCAACTTTGACAACTGGTTTGTCCCTGGCTCGATATAGAAGATTCGAGACAAACAATGAAATATAGTCGACAATAAAAAAAAGTTGTCATTGACTCGTAACCTGCAAGTTCACGTTGGTTCTCCCTAGTAGTGTGAATGACATTGTTAAAGAAGTAAAAACCCGACTCATTCATAGATAATATCATGTGGAATATCGGGTTGGCTGCGGGGGGCTAGATTTGTCTGCTTAGCGTGAGAAAATGGTGAAACTGAACCAGCACGACACTGACTTTGCAAAGAATTCATATCCAACCATCCGGAGGGGATATAGTTACAAAGAGTGAGATTCATTCATGGATAAATGAAATGTAAATAGTCTGACAGTCGAGTTTAGCTGGGTTATGCGGGAAAAGAAGGTGAATGAAGCAACGGGTGACAAAACCAGCTAATAAATCAAGGGTGTCGCATCCATTTGCTTATATTTAAGAATGCAAGCTCTATAACCATAATATATTTGCAAACCACATCAATTAATGCTGATTAATATAAAAATACTGAAAATTATGTTTCTTTTGGATTCATTGCAATTCCAAACGATTTAATATTGTACATCTTTGACAGTTTCATAAATTCTCTTATTGTGTAATAATATCACTCAATATTCCTTCAATATTCCAAACTTCATATTCAAGTTTACAACCCAAACTTTTCAAACCAGCCCTGCGCCTTGATGTACAGCAGGTCTTTGTAAAAATAGTCCATACCGGGGCGCTGTTTTTCATATAAATCAGGAATAAGCTGTGTCAGCTTCCTGAGCATAAAAATCTCCTCATTTCCCTTCACCCAGTTCCTTAGTACAGGTGCGCTGGAGTAGAACGACATTAACGAAGCTTCGTCGCTGTACAGATAAGAAAGTGTTGACATTGATCCATCCTCTATCATGGAGGATCCATGCCAACTTGCTGAATCTTTTTGACAAACTCTGAAAACTCAACAGTTTCTACGTGGCGGCCAAACTTTTTGGCGACATTTATAAGCTTCCGGACAAATATCCGGTTTTATTGGAAGGCGAGCCTTCATCAAAAAACAGGATGATGGATATCTTTGCACAAGTGTCAACTGGGAGGAGGACCACCATGACCCCATGTTTCATAATAAGCAAATATCTCAACAGCGCGTGATTACTTTCCGGAGCAGAGCGACCCGTTTCCTCCTCCCCAGATATTAGAGCAAGTCCCAAAACCTTACAAGGAATGCCCCCTCTCCACAGCCTCTTTGCAGAGGAGGTCTTATTGTTAGATGAATTTTGATATCGGATACGCAAGTACCGTTGCCCCATCATAGTCTCCAAGATTAGGACAGTCTAATAAGAAAAGGCAGCGGAGATGTCCGTGTAGGTGTATTCAAACTCAACCCCACTTTCATCCATCATGTGCAAAAGTTTCTCAAAAATGACCCGGTTCCTGAGACCACTTCTAAAATTGTAAAAATGCACCTGCGTCCCATTTTTTCGCGGATTTGACAAAACCTAGAAACCCCCTTTGGTGCAGTGGGAACTCCCAGTTGAAACAGTTGCTCGTAGGTCGTATAAAACTCGGATACGGAGGGATAACCCTGGTTTTCCTCAGGAAATAAGATATTAAGTGCTGGCTGCTTTCCTGTAAGAATAATAATAATAATAGTTCTTTATAGTTAATTGAGTTCAGTCTATATTTTCAAGCTTGCTCTCCCACTCATAACTCCTGCTCAGATTCTCTCCCACTTTTATAAACAACAGGGGTGGTGCTGTATTTTGAGCTGAGGTTTGAACTTCAAACTTTGAAGTAAATTGGAATGAGCTTAAAATCAACTGTATATTTTGTCGAGTCGGGGATGTTGTGAGAATTCTCCAACAAATGTAGATTCCTTGATTAAAATCCCATCATCCTAGTTAAAATCTTCAAGGTACGACTTGGCTCAACTAAGCTCTAAATTCTCACAACACTCAACTTGCTATCGTCAATGTCGAGTCGTTTTTTATGTTGAGCAAACTCTTTCCCCACCTCAACGTTTATTTGGACGAGCGAGTTTGGAAAGCTGGGAAGGGAATCTCCTCCTCTGTCGCCATCAAATCGGATGAATTTTGGCAATATGAATCAGAATCTGGACTTGAGGAGAAAACAAATCTAGTCAAGGAGCAGCTTAAAATATTCTTCGAAACGTACTTAAATTAGATGAGAGTGAATGCATCAATGAAGATGGAGATTTCCAAGTAATGGGGGTAGACTCACTGATGTTTGTCGAGATAAAAAATCATCTTCAAGCACTTGTTGGAAACCGAGTTGCAATCAATGCGAGTTTTTTGAAAGAATGTAATTCCATTAATACTCTTGCCAAAACGGTGGTCAACTTGGTGGAAGAAGGAGATAATGGCCTAAAGTGAATGAATTTTGATACCTCGAAAACACCCCAATGTCTTTGTTTTATATGCATCATCACGTTTTCATTCACCTTCAGCTTACTCTGTATTTACTCAAAGATAAACCGCAGCCTCTAAAAAATTTCCAAATTAGGAGCCACGTTCACCAGAGCCCAGTCCCCATCCTGGTTTTGAACAGATCCCGTTTCCAAATTCTGGTCACGTCAAAACTCCGAAGCAGCACCACTTGAAATGCGCCTTCCAACGTGGCACACGGAAATAGAAAGGAAGTTTACAAAAAACTGGTTTAGTGGGTAAGTTAACCAAAAATATAGGTAATTGAATCATGCTCCACGGTCCCTGCCTTACACGGTTTCCTTGCTGACACATTTTGGAACGAGTGCAACCAGCTGCGGCGACTTCTGGCCCGAATCAGTGCCCGCTTGGGACACCTTGGAACTTGCTTATCCTCGATGACGAGGTATAGCCATACCGGACTTGCACTTAATTAGATTAAAAAACCAACATAGAAATATTCGAGTTTCAACAAATTCTCGAATTGAAACACATTGCTCACCTCGCATTTCATTTCCGTTCAAGAAACTTTATTCAGTCAAAGAAATACGAAATACAGAATGAATGTTTGTTTTATATGAGAATGGTCATATTTCATGTCATGTGGATGGATGGGTGGGTGGATGGATGTCCGTGCGATAACTCAAACAAAACTAATCCAATCAACTTCAACTTTGGCATAATGATTGTTTAGGTCAAGGGGACGAACCCTATTGATTTTCAGCTAAATCCGTTGACTTAATCATAATTAACTAATCATAATTAAGTTTCATCATAGGAATAATATACATTGCACGAAATGCTCACAATACCCCATTGAGACCGGCGCTAATTACAAATGCCATTGTCGTGTAGAATTTGGGATAGTGAAGAAGGATAAGTGGTAATTGAGGAGGATAAGTTACAATTAGGGAGGATTAGTGGCAATTAAGGATGATAAGTGCAAATTAAGGAGGATTAGTGATAATTAAGAGATAACTGAGGAGGGTAAGTCATAATTAAGGAGGATAAGTGACAATTAAGGAAGATAAGTGACAATTAGGGAGGATAAGTGGTAACTGAGAAGGATAAGTGACAATTAACGAAGATAAGTGACAATTAAGGAGGATACGTAATAATTAAGGAAGATAAGCGATAAATTAAAGATGATAAGAGATTAATTAAAGATGATAAGCGATAATTAAGTAGATCAGTGATAATCAGGAGGAATAAATAATGTAGGATGCGGGATATTGTTTGATTTTACACCTACTGGGCTACCAAGGCCTTTATTCCTTCATCCAGACCATAAATAGTGAAGATGTTATTATGATGTCTAGAAGTGCTGCTTGAGAGCATGCGGAAACAGGACTTGTAGTGAATTTTCTATATACGTAGTCAAGGGTGAAGCTGGTGGAAACGTCATGAATGAGGCAAAGCACATCCCCAACGACAGGTTTTAAATGCATGGGAGTATTTTAAGTGGAGTGGATGAACTGCGGAAGCTGAGCTTCTTTTCAAATTTATGATTCAAACCATATTCAGGTCATCAACTCCTGATCAATTGAAGAATAAACAAATAATTTATGGCGTTGTCATATGGTAAATAAAACTATCTGTTCGTTTTAATTCACACCAATTCATATGGAATAATTTTTGTTAATTTGTCATCCAATTCATTTTTTGATGATGATGCGGGGTAATCTGAATATTGACGTATCTGAAAACAACCCCGGAACCAATATTGAATTTTGTTAATGCAATATAAATCAAATTAGCAAAGGCAAACGTCAAAAACAAGCAAAGGCAATCCCATTTATTTGATTTATTCGATTGTGGGCCTAGCGTTGCACGCCATCACTTTACGCTTAATATATTTGTTGAAACAATTAATTTTGACTGCTGAATTTGAATGAATGGCACTGCATTCCATTTGAGTAGTTGATCAAACATTTCTTATTTTTATACAAAAAACATAAAATAATATATCCCACAATATTTATGTACTGTCTGGGAGTAAAATAGTTTTGTATTGGAAAACTATGGTCGCAATTTGTTGCCATCAACCAACGTTCGTTTGAACTAGTTTTCCTACATTATTTATACATTGGATACTTGTTTAAGAGCAATTATGTAAGGTGGCAGTAACGCCATGACTTACGTTCCATATAAAACCAACTGAAAAAATTAGGGAGACAAGAGTAAAATTAGTTTGGATCCAGTTGCTTTAGCCGCTTTAAAAACAAAAAAAGTCAGTTTCTTTCTATCCTGCATGTTATGTTTATAAAATCGAGTTACTTATTAAGCGCAAATTTCCTAAATGACGAAAACCGTTTCCCCTTGAATTCATTATTATCCATACTATTTTACAGACGATTCGGCAAATGATCTAGCTTGATTTTGAAAAAAAAACTGGAACAGATTGTATATTTTACCATGGTACAATCTGTTCCTCAACAAAAGTGTGAGTAGTATGTTACGGCTGTTGTATGGAAAACGGTGAAAGCTTGTACAGACTTTGATCCCAACCTTTCTCATAAACTGTTAAAGTTTATTTGTTGTCTTCAATACGTCGCTTATGTTGCCAACTTTAATTTTACATGTAAAATACTTCAATTGTGTGATTATATGTGCAAAATGAATAATATTTAGGAGAATGATTGACGTCTAAATGTAAATCATTCATTCAAGTAAATTAAGTGTGGTTTACTCGGCTTTTAGTTTAAAGTTGATGTCAAAAGTAAAAAATTGTTACCATTATCGCAAAAACCAACAAGTAGTTTCTCCCCATCCAATGGTTTTTTAACCGTTGGAACATTTTTATTTCGAGTTTGTGAAGGACAAACGAACGGAGATTTGAGTGATCACTTAATTTTGCTGATTTCTTCATATAGCATGATCTATAGGGGAAACTAGCTATAAAATTGAAAATATGATTGATTTGCTGCTAATATGAATATAAAAGATTGGAAAGAATACAACCGTATTCATCATGAAGACCTTCTGAAAGTGATGATGACACAATATACAAGACAAGTCCAAATCACATAGATAACCACGCCTATGCAAATGTTTAAAAAAATTTCATGCATCAAGTAATTTATTTAGGCTCAAAACTGAAAGTCAAAGTATTATTTGCCTTCCACGTGCTTTCTATTGTTTTGAAATACATAGTTTAGAAAGTCAGTATCCTTTTATCACCTAGCCTAGATCTTTGTCCAACGCAGTTTTGATGATTTTAGATATCTCATCCACAGTTCCTTGCTGTTCCATGTCAATATAGCCCAACTCAATACTCCCCATTTCTGTCTGGAGTATATTATAAAACTCAATGCTCATGAGGGAGTCGAGTCCCAGTTTGGAGAAGTTGACCCCTCCACCCAGCTCTTGAAGGGGGAGGCCTAGTGTGTAACAAAGTGTTTTTTTGACAAATTGCCTTATCATTTCCTGCTGCTGTTGATCGTCTCCATCTAACTCTTTGTATAGTTCAGGGAGACGTACTTTATTTTCTTCAGTTTGTTCCCAGTCTTTGTCCACCGTATTTGGTTCGGCTTGAAGAGCAATACTCTCCAAAAGTGTTTTCTCGTAGGCTGGGAAAATCTTGCGCAGTTTTGGAATATTTATGAAGCCCGCTCCTCCTGCAGTTCTATTCTCCAAGAAAAACTTCTCCAGCGCGTAAATTCCTTGAGCTATTGTGAAGGCATCGAGTGTTTCCACCTCCCGATTTTCAGCCAGTCCAGCATCCCAATGACCCCAGCTTATGGACATACCTGGAAAGCCATTCCTAACCCTGCTTTCCATCAACGCTTCCGTGTACAAAGAGCCTGAGGTATGGTTAGTTTGCCCGTGATTTCCTAAAACACACGTAAGTGACGAATGAACGACGAAAAATTCTAGGGGTGCTTGAATCGTCAATAAGTGCAGATTGTAGGAGCCCTTCACCTTCGGGTTGAGGGAGTAATCAAAATTAGCCCAGTCTTGGTTCACAACCATGTCATCTGAAAGAACGCCGGCGCAATGGTGAATGCCGCGGAGAGGAGGCAAATTGGGATCATCCTGAATGGCCCCCTTCAAGAACTCTTTCATCTCGTCAAAATCAGCCCCCAAATCTCCTTCTACGCTGAGATTTTTTTGCCCTCCAGCATCGGGTCTCCAGTGTTGATGAGCCTCAAAGCCTTTTCTTGTGGGGATGTCTTCCCAACAAAACAAGGGTATTGGCCCTCTATGCGAACCATCCATTCCGCGATGCCTAAAGCCCCAATGGCCCCCCTTTCCTCCAGTTATTAGGTATGTACTTTCGCGTCATTGAACAGCAGATTTTTAAAGATATTCTGCCTCTAAATCAAAATAACCGCCATTTCTACAATGACTTTCCCAATCTGCCTTCGCCTCTCCCGCAGAAACTGGAGCGCAGATACTATTCTGGAAGCGTGCAAACCTCGTGTATGGAAGTGGCTTGAGGGAGCCATCTCCAAGGGATTTTGATAAATTGAGGTAGCAAGCGGTGCTACCAAATTTGCTCCAGCAACTGATAGCCCATCCACAATCTTGGTAGTTAATTCCAGGTTTTCTTGCCTTTACCTGATGCTCCTCCAAATGCTCCAGCCCTTTAACTAATTTCAACAAAGACCCCCTTTATTTACAAAACTCCAACACGAAGTTTCTTGAACAGCGCGCCCCGTCCTGTTCAAACAGTTCAGAACAATGCTCAACCCTTGGCATTTGTTACTTCATTGAGTTTTCTGCCCAATAACTCCAGACCCGCTTCTTGCAGTTGTACACATGTTGGATGCCCAGATTTCGGAGAAAGGTTCTCTTTCTTTGACTCCCTGCTGTGGCCACAATGTTAAGTCCAAAATGTTTTGCAATTTGAATTGCAACTAGACCAACTCCACCTGAAGCCGCGTGAATCAAAATGGTTTGACCTGAAGAAGCGTGAGCCACATCAACAAGGCAGTGCCACGCCGTGAGAAAAGCTACAGGGAGTGTGGCGCTGCCTTCTGAAAATGTGACCTTGTCTGGCATCCTGGCTAGATTTCCGATCGTGGTGGAAATGTAGCCGGAAATGGTACTCTTCTCAAAACATACTCCGAACACGGGCGTACCAATTTTCAAGTCCGCAACGTTACTCCCAACAGAACTGATTACTCCGGAAAAGTCCATCCCTATCGTGTCCAAACTCTTAAAATCTTGCCTGCCGCCTGTGGCTAAGCAACCGCACCTTACAGGCAGCCAGATCTCCTCTGCCAGCCTTACACAACCTCGTCCAGTTTTCAGATTTTCACATTTGCTCTGGAGGAAGACTATCTGGCAATAGTCTTGCCAGCAAATTCGATTTCGGAGCCTCAACAGTGTAGTCCCTTTTTCCCTTCTTCGTTGGGAACTTCCACCAACGGTTTGGCTTCTGGGTTGATGTTGATAAGTCTCTCGCCGCAAAGCGAACACCTCCACGATACACCACGCCGGATTCATCATCTCCATCCAAATTTTTGCCTAACCAGAGCATCCAATCTCCCCAATCATCCAACTCCAAGTCAAGCTAATCAGGACAGCGTTGTCAAGCCAAGGAAATCCATTCGAGCTGTTCTCACAAAACCCCAAAGTGGTGCTGTTGACGGACTTGTTTGCCTCTCAGTTTCCATCCACAATCCCAACGTAGCCACACACAGCCTTGGCACACTGTTGTTCCAGCTCCCCTTTTTAATCATAAATTTGGAAGCTAGGAGCAGCGGCTCGAGGATACTTCGGCAATTGTTTGATGCTAAACTATCAGCACCTTGGAAAAAGCACAAAATCCCTTCCAGGTTCACCCCTTCCGCAAAAGTCCAGTTGCCCCTTATTTCGTGAGAAATGAGATTACGACCACATTCCAACATGCGCTTCCTAACGCTTTCAACCCAGCCCTCGTTTTTACCCATGTCATGAACCAGTAGCCAAGTTTTCTGATTATTCTTGTCAACATGTTGAAGGCGATGGCTCAGTGTTCCAGCGACGACACAGTGGTGGTTTTCAGCAAGAAGGAGTTTGCAGTTTGGTCCCCTGAAGCCACATTCTTGCAGTAAATCGAGCCAGTGATCTGCTGAGATGGTGCAGTGAGTGTGGCGAACATGATGGTCTTCAAAGTGCCAGTAGCCATCCAAAATCCCAAAAGTCACATCTATTTCTTTTATGGGTTTACTAGTTTCTCCGAGAAGGAGCTGACCTCCAGTTCTCAACAGCATTTGAAGGTGACCGACACTTCGCTTCAGGTTTTTGGTTGCATGGAGCACATCAAGACCAACAACAATATCAAAATAGGCTGGCGGAAACCCTTGCTCGAGAGGGTCTCTCTCGAGATCCAAAATTTTATAAATAAGGTGAGGAAAGCGACCTTCAGCCTTCTTAAAAAAGTGGGACGAAAGATCTGTAAAGTGGTAATTGTACTCAATCCCATCTTCATTCAGCAGGGAAATCGCTTCACTTGTAAAGACCTATTTGAACAATATACAAACTCAACTCAAGAAAAACAGAAAGCCGTGTAAATAATCATGTTTTAATATGGCTAGATATTCACTTACCCCCGTTCCTCCACCGACTTCCAAAATCCGCAACTTTCTTCCTTGTCCCAACTCCTCCCCGTTGTGCCAAAGTTGGGCAGCAATCTCAAAAAATACATGGGGCCCAGCTTTTCTAGAAATTTTGTAGAAGGCACTCGTGTAACATTTGTCTGCAGGGGTGACTCCTCCTTCCCCAGGCTCGAATAGAATTCGCTGTCCTTTTATTTTGCCCTGCATCACTGATGCTAGCACAGATGCGCAAGCAATGATACTCTGTAATGGTTCATAGTCCTCCAAAACTTCTGTCAACTCTGCAATCGAATTTTCGACTACTTCTCGCGTTTCCGGCAACTTCAACACTTTACAAGTGGCGGTCTCTCTTTTCCCGGAAATCGTGATGCATCCGCTGTTCTCAAAGTAGCTCAGGAAGTAGTGGAATGTGTTGAGAAAGTTGGGGGCAATATGACACTCGGCAGCAAGTTGAGATACCAAAAAAGTTTCATTTAATTTTGGCTTCCAGCTCAGCTCATGGAAAGCTTTGTAAACAAATAATTCACACAACATATCCACTCGGTTGATAAGCTGTCGTTCCGTTTTTGTGAAGACATTGCGTCGCTCCAAACTCCGAAGGAGGCTGATAAAACTGGGAGATTTAGTGAAATCTAAGCCCAGCGTCACCATCCCCTCCGATTGGTACTTTGTCGTGGGCTTCCAACAAACTTGCCACACGTCTAACTCTCCCTGTTTGGAATTTTTAGAGGGACAACCAGCTGCTAGCAGCACTGAGCCGACGGTTGTTGCCTTAAGTTCGAGCTCAGTCATTGAAGCAATTGGGATACCTTTAGAATCCAGGAGGACAACAGTTTGTTCCTTTTTGTTGTAGTAAATGAAAGCTGATTTTCCAGAGCATTCGGCTGGTCTCAGGCGGCGATAACATGCAAACTTTTTGATTCCCACTGGAACATTTAAAACTGTTAAATCAGCCCCCTTCTCGAATAGAAAGCACTGGATCATTGCGTCAGCCAACAACGGGTGACAAATGTAGTGAACGGCATCCTCAGGAATATACGCTTGCGCCAAAATCTCGTCATTTGTCTCTTGAATGTTTTTCAGAGACTTGAATTCGGTTCCAAAATTCAGTCCGACTTTTGCAATTCTTTCATAAAATAGGGAAGATGCAGACTCGTTTGCAACTAATCGACGCTTTAACTCCTCCAAGTTTGGTTTTGGCAAATGACACTGCTCACCGCTATTAAGGTCACCAGAAGCATACTGTTTCCAATTTTCTCCTGCGGTTTGAGACGACTCAACCCTGATATTCCACCCGGTCTCTGTTTGTTTCATTGTGGTTCTCAAAAGTTTCCCACAATTTGCAACCAAATGAAGGGGTTGGAGTATATCAAAGTTATTCACGATCATGGAACTCCTTCCATCGCCTTGGAAACTACCAGCGGCAATGAGAAGCTCTAGGTGAGCTGCCGCCGGAAATATTAGTTCAGTGCCAATCACGTGCGCTGCTAAGTACGGCGCCTGTTGTTTGGTTATCAACAAGTTTTCAAAATTGTGCGTCGTGAAGGTTTCACCCTCCGATGGAACATAGCAACCGAGCAAAGGATGCACAATATTATTATTCCACTGACCGGGTTTAATTTCTGAAGGCGACTTGCTAACACTGTTTCCCTTTCTGAACCAAAATGGTTTCCTCTGGAATGGGTAATGTGGAAGGGTTACCTTTTTACAGCATTGGTGAGCATAGAAACCCTCCCAATCAATTGGGAAACCATTTGTGTAGAGTGTGGCCAAAGAAGTAAATAAACAACCTAATCCATTGCCTTGGGTTGGCTTTGGTAGACGCAAAACGTTTTCCCTACCTGTTCCCAATTCAACTTTCCCTTGGAGATCCAATGTAATAAAGACGTCACAGTCAATTGTTGCTGAGGTGGAGGAGGCTAATTGACTTTCAGTTTCGTTTTTCTTGCCACAAATTTCCTTCCAGTGTTCAGAGTTCAGATCATATACACCTTTCTTGGCTGAAATGTAAGGAATATTTGTTTTTCGATCATTTCTCACTCCTTTCTTTACATCTCCATTCATTATGAGTTGGAAACATTGGGCTAGTTCTAGTTCGCCAGCAATTGCGGCACCAACCAGTTCCCCGAAATTGAGACCGAATACGATGCTCGGCTTGACGCCCCAGGACTCCCAAAGTTTGTGGAGGGAGTAGGTGACGGAGAAAGTGCAAATTTTCCTGTACTCCTTTTCCCAGCATGTTGACGAGGACGTCTTCTTGTTATTGATTAAGTAGGTGACTGGAGAAAAGTTAGTTATTTCCTTGCAAATACTATCACAAACATCCATGCTAATTTGAAAAGCGGGAAAATGGGAATAGAGCAAGATGTACGACTCAAAATCATTGTCATCAACGAGATCATGACAGATGAAGCACACATTATGCTTCCACTGTGGCACTGGAGAAGAAGGAAGCTGGTTTCGTAATCGATGGATGAGTTCCTCCCTGGTTAATGCGACAAATGCACTCCGAAATGGGAGAAGATGAGCTCTACAAGCGTTTGCTGTGAATGTAATATCCACCAGTGTTTCCTTTGCAGTTTCCAACCAATTCAAGAAAGAGTGAGTAAGTTGCTCCAACGCCACGTCTGTCTTTGCAGAGAGGGTCAAAATGTGAAAAGGGAGTTCCGACGAGCTACTCTTCACGCTTTCGGGTGGAGCCTCTTGAATAATCAAGTGAGCATCTGCTCCACTAATCCCAAAGTTGGAAACACCCGCAATTCTCCGGCGTGCTGATGACCTTTTCCATGGCTCACTTTTCAAAGTGATTTTGGCTGGTATAGGACTAAAATCCACTTTAGGGTTAATCGTTTTCACATTAATGTGAGGTGGAATGGTCTCATGCTTCAGGGCAAGAAGAACCTTCACAATTGATGCAATTCCGGAACAAGACTCTGCATGACCAATGTTTGTCTTGACGGAGCCAACTAGAAGTGGAGTTTGTCGTTGAATTGGGGAGGAATACGCCTTCACTATAGCTTCCGCCTCAATCGGATCTCCAACTCCTGTTCCGGTAGCGTGCGCCTCCACATAGTCAACATCAGTTGGGCGGACCTTAGCCGCAAGAAGAGCGTTTCTCATTGTTCTCGTCTCGTTTTCTACCGTGGGCGTAGCAAAGCTGGTAGTGAGCCCTTCTTGGGAGGTTCCAGAGCCAAGAATTATTCCCTGAATCCTGTCCCCGTCTCGAATGGCGTCGTCGTAACGCTTGAGAACTAGGACACCAATCCCCTCCCCTCTTCCATAGCCATTGCCTTGGGTGTCGAAAGATCTACAAATTCCATCTGTTGCCCAAATCACCTTTTGATGATGATCCATTTGAAGGATCACATTGGCCCCTGCCGCAAGTGCGAGTGGACACTGGCCATTCAGTAGATTTTCACAAGCGAGCTGGACTGCCGTTATGGATGAGCAACAGCTAGACTCAGTGGCAATGTTTGGGCCCGTAAACCCATAAAAGAAGGAGACTTTGGCAGCAGCACCGCCAAACCCACATCCTGAGTACTTTTTGAAAAAATCCTTTTCTGGCTTTTCTTCTAAATTGACCATGTCCCTGTACTCTTGCAACCAACTTCCATAAAACACACCTACGGCAGCAGCCCTCAGCTTTTCAGGGTTGATTGCAGCATCCTCAAACGCTTCCCATGAGACCTCCAACAGAAGCCTCGCTTGGGGATCAGTGGCTGCCGCTGTGCTTGGCGGAATTTCAAAGAAGGAAGCATCAAACTCGTCAATCGGGCACTTGAGAAAGTTGGCCTTCATTACTTTTGTCAGCTCACATTTTCCCAGGCGGTGGGAAGGAGGAGCGCTCGCGGTATTCAACCCGGAACTCAAAACTTGCCAGTATTCGTCAACCGAGTTTGCGCCAGGAAATCTACATGACATGCCGATAATCGCTATTTTTCTGTGCTGCTCCTCACTCCAGTCTGACATTTCCGCATCAGATTTAATCAAAGGCGCAAGCTCCGACAGCACAACCTAAAAAAAATGAAAAAACTGCTATAAAATAAAAATTCGTTATGACCATCTTTTTTCACTCTCTTTCACATTCTTTTTTATATGATTCAACCTTTTGCCAAAATCCCGTGGTAGTGTGGTCCTCATTCCTACAAACTTGTTGAAGGATGCTCACATCTTTCGGAGTCAAGCTCACCAATGGCATCCTCAACCTGAAATAAATATTTGCGAGTTTTATTTGGAAACATAATGCAGCAATTATGTTAAATAAAAGCATAATTACCCATTATAGTATTTCAAAGTGGGCCACGAAAAGCCCACCTCATTTCCATCGCCATCAAGGGCAATAATGTCGTTGATTAACTGAGTGTTAAAAGATTTGCCACTATTGAGCGCGCTCACAACCTCCAAATATTTGTTCGGGTTAGGCGATACTGAAACCAGGATCCAGTCCCCTTCCTGGTTTTCAACACATACTTTTTCCAAAGCTTGGTCAAAACTCCAACCCACCAACGTCCCAGCTTCCACAATGACCACGGTACTGAACGAGCTGAGTTTGAGGGACTGAAGGAGCAAAACATCCTTCTCTTCCAGGTTCACACTTGGTGGTCCTCCGGGTGAGAAAATGACTTGATCGAAGACTGCCGCTAGTTGACGTCTGAGAAAAAATCGTAATAATTCACATAATTTTAGTACAACAATCTTGGAAATGTTTCCTAAAATCTGGGATGGAAATAGTGACTAAATTCAATTATTTTATTTACTACATACTAGTAAGCAAAGTTTAAGTGATATGCATCCCTTATTTTGTCTTTGATGAATACATGAACAATGTGGGTAATTTTAAAACAATTAAACTGTACATACTTTTTGGTTGATGTAATTCTAACTTAACATATTTAATGATAAATAATGATAAACCAAAAGCTTAAATTATTCATTAGATCACTCCAAATTTATAAAACGAATCTAGATTTGCGTTAGTTATATTTACTTAGTAGTTATCAAAACGTCTGGTCACAAAAAGTGGTAACGTTTTGGTAGCTTTTTCGTTGAAAAGGGTTCCTAACTTTCACCAGAGACAACTTTGACGGATACAGTCCGATGGTGAGTGCTATCATCCATATAAATACGAACATTTTTTAAAAAATTTGAAACTACCCTTATCAGAATATTAGTCTTCTCCTTTTTCTGGACTGAAAGTGATTCGCCATGATATACTCTCAAGGAAAACATGGACGAATTGTTCGATAACAAACTTTTACATCACCACCACCATGAATCATTAGCACATAGCAAAAACACTCCACTCACATGGCATTCTTGCTAACACATTCTGAAACAAATGCAACCACCGGCTCTGCGGGCTGCCGGATCAATCTCCTACTCAAGCAGGCAGCCGGCACCTGGATGTCATGCACGACGGGGATTAACCATGCTGGATTTGTTCCTGTAAAGAATGATCAGTCAATCGTAAACCGACCATTAGCCATTGTTTAATTAGAAATCTTGTAGGATAATAATATTTAAATTTTTTCAACTTTGTCAATCGAAAATGATCTCACCTCGCATACTGCTTTCACTGAGCGACTTTTATTTCGGCTTGATTTGAATGGCTGCCAACGAATAATCCGAGTTATTTAGAAAAATTTAGTTTACTGTATTATACAGAACGGACTCTAGAATCGTACTGGATTGGGATATGGGGAAAACATTATGCGAAATTACGATATGGTAAAGACAAGAGACGACTGGTTTTTAGCTTCGTGGGAATAGCTTTGGTACTGAGAGAGGACGAAGAAATGAGTGCTGCTGCTACGGGTCTCATTTCAGATTAACATTTCACGTAATTTTACTGAAGAGGATATGGTCAGAGGTGATTCTGGCCGACTTGGCTGAGACTCATGGAGAACGCTCATTTACATACGTAGAAAAATGGGGTGGTCGCCGCCAAGCGTTTGGTAAATAATCGAAAATTTCAGATTTTTTCCGCAATCAAAAGTCCTTATGGGATTTAACATGTGGAAATCAAAATTTTTAGGGCATATTTTCAAAAAAATTCAAACTTTTGAAATTTTCGCCTTTTTGTAAGTAAATGATGAATTTAGCATAACAACTGTTAGGAAAGCTCAGAAAAACAACTTTTTCTATCAATTACTGGTTTTAATTTTTAATTCTAAAAAAATCAAAATTACCAAATGTTTGCATAAATAGTACACAAATTTTTTGCCGGTATTTTCGTGGCCTTCCCAACTGTTGTTTATGCTAAATTCATCATTTTCTAAATAAAAGACGGAACTATTGAAATTTCGAATAGTTTTGAAAATCTGCTTAGGTTGAACCCTTAAAATTTTTGCTTTCCCTCTGTTAAATCCCCATACGGATTTTTGGTTTCGGCAAAAATCTGAAATTTTCGATTTTTTCCCAAACGCTTGGTGACGACCACCCATAGAGGGTATAACCGATAGAGTGGAAATTCAACATAAGGATACATTAACTAACTTTGTGCCAATCTAAGACTATTATTACAGAATCCTACGAACTTTGTTTCCACAGCTTCGAATATTTTCTTTAGAATTTTTGTATCTAGGAAAAAACCTACGTACCTATATATAGGGCATAAAATTCCATCTGCATTTCCTGTCTAGCATTTTATTGTTTTTAAGTCTATGCGACAACCCTATATTGCAGGTATGTTTATTACCCATGTAATTGAACGTTCTAGATAAGTCTCAGCCAAATCGGCCAGAATCACCTCTGAGCATATCCTCGTGAGGGAACCGTTTGTCTGTCTGTCCGTCCGTAAACATTGTCATATAATAACCGTTTTTATCATATATTTATTACTCTAGTTTATTTAGGGGTAGTTTAACATTGGCAGTCTTTTACTTTTGGCATTGAAATTTGATATTTTAAACATATTTGCATTTTAGTTGCTTGTAGCTTTAATATTTAATTACTAGTTTATAAACAAATTCAACCCATTTCAATTATTCAACTTATTAATGACTTTTCCTTATAGTTGCAATCAATCTGTGAAAAAACATTTCTTCTAATGTTGATTTTAATAACGACTATATATAACTGTACACAATTTTGCCAGTTTAACCTAACCAACCAAATATAACCAAACCTATCTCAATATATGAGGATAGGACAATCCTAATTTGTTAGGAAATTTGTGAAAACTCAACACTAAATTTTTATACCTGTATCCAGGTAAAAACCTAGTTACATTTTGTATATATCATATGGTACACAATCATGTCATTTTTCGAATATGATGGACCAGCGCAATTGGCATAATAAACTAGTTCTTCTCAAAATTTCCAGTCGAATTACGTATCACACATGCCCCAACTCGAAGGGCCAGGCTCGTCGTAGTATAGCAAAGTTTATTCACAATAAGAATTGTCTAGTCACGATACTATGGCTTATGATGAGAAAAAGTTTCCATTTCGTTCCCATTTAGTTTATGAGTAGAGGAATCAACTTCAGTGTACCTTTATCCATGTCATCATCCACATCAAGTAATAAGCCCTAACCCAAAAACGGATGGAGTTTTCCTATTCCGAATTGTCAGCAAATATTCAAAATGCATAATATCAGGAATAAGAGCAATCAATGCTTCAATGCATTGATTAAAGTAGGATACCTTATTAGCTGTGTTTTAGCAAGTTTAGTAGTGGTGCCCTTGTACACCGTGACATTTTTCGTGTTTTATGGAATAAAGTTAGTTATTCGTGTTTATTTACTCTTGACATCCAACAACCGCTTCCAGTTGCTCTGCTCAACTGACGCAATGAGTGGCTCCGATTTTGACAGATGTCCATCTGCTTTTGCATTTGCCTTTTATGTGAGAACCACCATTACCAGGGAAACAACAGATACTCTACGCAACAAACTTAGCCAGCAAATTCTTTCCGGCCCATTCAAAAAACTTGCGTTTCGACTCTGTTCGAGGTATGGCTTTCCATGTTGGGAGAATGTGAGTTCTTCATTCAACATAAATGATCACGTCAAGCTTTATTTAGGAGAGAATGCGTGGACCAAGTCTATTTTGGAAAAGGATATAATGAGCTTATTCAATCAAATTCTCAGCCCATCACAGCAAAAGAGTGAAAGGCCAGATTGGGAAATTTTGTTGATTCCCCGCGTCAAAACGACAGTCTCCACATTGAGGGAGCCCGCTGGAGAAGAGCTTGCATGTCTCATTTTTCGAATCAACCACAGCTACATGGATGGCAAAAGTGCAGTAAAATTTTTCCAAAAGTGTGTGTTTGATGATAACAACTGTTCATCCTTAACTAATGAATACCAGCCGTTTCTACAAAAACTTCGTGTTACCGTGCAAGTTCTCTTATTTGCTCCTTTGAAATATATCAAACTTATCTTGAACAATAGATCAAGAACTATTTTTCATCAGCACAGCTCCAATAAAACATTCATGGCTCGCTCCAAGCTGAAACTAAGCTCCTCCACCCTTAACAAAATTAGAGCGGAGCTAAACTGTGACACAAGATCAATCATCATGTACGCGTTTGTCTCAGCTCTACGCCAATTAGGGGAACAAAATGGGGTTTCCACATCAGAAACGTTGACATTTGGATTTACTCATCTGATTCCTTCAAAGCATGTGAATGAGTTGGAAAATAGGTTTTCCATTATGATAGCAAGAATTCCATTGTCGGGATCAAATCTACTTGAGAAGATTACTTGCTTGACTCATGTTTCTAGAGACAATTTGTATGAGGCGGAAGCATGCTATCGGCTGATACAACTAGGTGGTCAACTACCAACCGTTTTACTTAGACGGTTAAGAAGCCTGGTTGTGTGTCCATGTGCAATTACAGCTGTTCCAGTTACTGATCGCAATTTAAAGTTTCAAAACGGCAGCGTGGAAGCCGTCTTTGGCATACAACCTATAGTGGATGGACTTCGTAAGACAAACAATTTCTCTTGGGTTTATGACTGATGCAAATAATTTATAAATCAAATCTGTTCACACTTTTTCAGAGTATTCTGCTACCGTTATCACATATGGGGGATGCCCAACTGTAACTTTCCGTGTTGCAATGTCGCCCATGATTCAGAACGAGTATGATTGTTTAAACTTCGTCGAGGAATTTGATAACGCTGTCAAAAAACTAGAGGCACAGGCCAATAAACCCATTGCGAAAACAAAAATCAGCACGGAAAGCGTTTTTGGCGACATGTAATATACAATATATACTTAATATACCTAATACAACGGATTAGTATGGCTATCCAGAGAGGAAACGCGGCATGTATTATAGGAACCTCCTACGATCTCCATGGAGGAAGTGTTCTTCTTACTTTTTTTTGAATATACAATCATCGTTATAAAAATAACTGTGTCAAGCTGATTCCCAAAGGGTTCGTCAATGCAGATTCTCCCCATTCAGTCGGCGCCACCCGGCCGATGGTGGCCGGATCCGGCCAAATAAGTTTTTGGCTCCTGGTAGCCGAACCCGGCTACCAGTGGCCTAGGAAACTTTTTCCCTCCAAAAATAAGTTCAAAAGCAAGCTGCAGGTGGCCGGTTCCGGCTGAATCCGGACGACGTAAACCGTTATATGGAGGTAGCGGACAACTCCCAAATTCAAAAGTTATCAAAAAAATTGTATAAACGTAATAAAATACGTGGAATCCGATAGAAATTAGTTTGAGACGGTCCAGTTTCTTTTTCACCTCATAAAAGTCATATTAACGTTTATGTCAGCCGGGACCGGCCACCAGCATATTTTTTTTTTTAACTTATTTTCGGCGGGAAGCAGCATCCTCGGCCACTGGTGGCCGGGTTCGGCTACCAGGAGCCGGAAACTAATTTGGCCGGATCAGGCCACCAGCGGCCGGGTGGCGCCGACTGACATTTGCAAATCTGTGATTTACATAGTTTCATGAAGAACGTGATGTCTATTTTAAACTAGTGTAACAAAGGAAATCCATGTGATTTGGAAAAAGTTGGATACAAAGTTGCTGTTTTAAAGGTGGATAAGAAAATTTAAATACGGAATGTAAACAATGTATTTAATTAATAATCATCAAATATGTATATTATTATAACATTCTTGCTTCTAACTATAATTATATTTTTATTTGAACCAATCCAATTGTGTGCTATAGTCAGATAAAATCTTAAATCAATATAAATAAGCAGTTTCAACGTCGCAAACTCGAAATATTATATGATTCATGCATCATCTTCAAATGTTACGACCATTTGTATGCAAAACTGAATTGAAACGGTCATATAGAATTTACCAGTGTTTTACTAGCTGCTAAGAAAACACTGGTGAATGCTAGGACCTAGCATGGTGTCGAAATTTGTAAAAAAAATTGCAAACATGCACTGATGCTTCCGTAAAGAAATGATTGCGTGTAGACAGTGTTCGTTTTGGTCTGCTGATTCCTTCCTTATCAATTTTTGAAGCATGATCACGTTGGAAACTATTGGAAGGCATTGGTTGATGATTAAAGTCGTATGAATTTGAACACGAAGCCAGCTGCAATTAAATATATCAAGTCATTTGGTAACTCACACCGGATGATTTAGGTCTACATATTCAGCTAAATGCGCCTCAAACGTAAATCCAGTAATATTCAATAGCATCCAATAATAAAAGTCAGACATTTAGTCTGCAATTTCACGTTGCAAACACGTGTTCCAACTGAAAACATGATAAACTAATTGGATGGGAAAGTCTGTTCTTCGTGTTATCTTGAATACATTTTTGGATACATTAGGAAACTAAAACTTGTTTAATTAGTGTAACTAGTGAATTTACGTCAATTAGACAAGTTTGAGTGATCGCAAACTGAGATTTCGAACAGACAACCTTCTGGTAATTCCGATGTTGACGGTGGCAAAATAGTTATATAAGCAGGATTTTCGTATTACGACGTAAAAGTTTTGTGTTCCTTGTTTGAGATCATGTTTCTAAACGACATAACTCTGACTCCATGTCAATTCGCTAGTCGAGCGGAAATTTTGAGAGAACAGCATTGAAAAATAATAACATAAACACGTTACCAAATTGATCAGATTTTCACATTAAAAACCAGAATTTATGGTAATTACAACGTGATTTGTTGATCAGAAAAATTGTGGAAATCCCCGTGATGATGACGGTTGCAAAAGAATTATGTGGTAAATACACAATGTTCATATCATGTTCGCATTTAGTACAGGTCTAGTTTTCACATTTTAATTACTTATTTAATGAGTACTTGCTTGAGAAATTGACCAAGCTCCAGACATAGCACGCCTACACTGAATTTACAAGTCGATGTAATCAAAGTAGTACTCTACTTGATTATGCATTTTCTTTATAATGAATGAAATATGTCAGAAAATGGCAAACAGGTTTTTCAGAGATGAATAGTATTTGAGATTTGCCAATTTCCTGCTTCTACTTCTTTAGCAAACTTGGTGCGAAAGTGAAATCCACAAGTTGCATTATTACTCTCGTTTTCCCACATATTGGACAAGATTATCTTAATCCGACATCTCAATTTCTCAATACATTTATTATGAGTCAAGTATCCGATTACTTCAGCATTCATGTTTGTAGATGACTCAATGGTTATATACCTTCAGCAAAACGAGCTACCTCACACGGAAAAAGCGGAGTTGAAACTAGTCAGAACTAACTCCAGACGTCAATAATAACCTGTTGTAAAATCAGCAGCGACAATCTTTGGCAAATCCGAGTCTCACGGGAAAGTTGGTGATTAACTTGTGGACTCATTGCTTCGAATACTTTTGATTCTCAAGAGGAAGATGTAAAACAACCTTTTGCATTAGGTGAGATTTCAATGCAAGTGGTCTTTATACAGCAAGAATGACTCTGGGAAAGGTTAAGATTAATGAATGAGATTGGCCAAGCTGCGAATAGTTCGTATTGACTGACGTAGCAGTACAATTCACTTTATTATTTGCATTAGTATCTTATCAATTCCTTTTCCACAAAAACCCGGATACTAGATATCAATGGCCGGGAAATGGGCTTCTTCAAACATATCCTGTTGTGTGAATCCCGATTATGACAATGATAAGTTTGTTGAAAGGAAGTGATCTTATTTTCTTGTCTTTATCTTTTAATTATTATGGAGACAGCGTAAGAAATGCATTACACCGTGGGAAAATCCTCGCTGTGTGTCACAACGAGCTAAAGTGGGCGAACAAGTAGATTTTTCAAAACTAAGCCGAAGTTTATAAAATTACTTAGAACAATGAAAATAGGTGAAACATTTTTTTAATATGATTTAATTTGTATAGTTTTATGCGATAATAAAAGGGAGTATTCAGCATGTTAAAATTCATATTGCTTTATTTATTTATTAAGACGTTTTTTAATTCTAAACTTGATAGGGGTTTCTGGTGACATCGTTACGTTAGGAAGAAACACTATCTCATCTAGCTTCTCTGTCGTCTCCAAAACATATTCCCGAAGCAGTTTCGCACTAAAGCTTAACATTATCATCATGGCAAACTTGTAGCCAATACATTTCCTTGGCCCGGCTGCGAAAGGAATGTGAGCAAATTGACTTCGGGATTTGATTTCCTCCTCCGAAAACCTTCCCGGGATGAATTTCTCAGGGTCTGGATAATATTTTGGATTTTTGTGAAGCCCCTGAACTAAAAACGCAACCTCGGTGCCAGTCTCGAGCACCAGATCCTCCTCTGAAACCAGATTATTATTAGTACAGTAGATATTGATGTTGACTAAAGTTTATGAAATTCCCAACGAGAATTACCAAGTACTAATGGCGTGTCAATTTTTCTCTCGAAGAAGAAAACAGTGGGAAGAAGCCGGAGGGATTCATTCACACACATCTCCATATGCTTGAGCTTGCTCAAAGCACGAAACTGGAGTTGGCCAGAGGGGCACAGATCCACATCCTCAAAAACTGAGTCAATCTCATTCCTACAAATCTCCTGATGCTCGGGATGAAGTGCCAGGAGTAAGAGAAGAAAGTGTATAGAACTGGCAGTCGTTTCATAGCCCTGCCAAAAAATGTCAACATGGATGAAAATAGCATATTGAGTGCGCATAATTAAATAGATTGTAAATTTACCGCGCTCATAAGTGTCAAACTCTCCTCAATTATTCCATCCACGGGAACGCCAGCAGCAGTCAAATCATCTTTGATTCCTGCCCTATATTTCTTTCCTGGAATTACACGATTATCCATGGTAGCCGCGGCTCCCATCAATTTCAACGATTGGATCACAATCCTTTCCACTTTATACAGTGGGTGGAGACGCCAGATAAAGTCGAGAAGGAGACAAGGATTAAATGCCCTCGTTGCTACGATTTCCTTTCCACTACATAATCGAAACCAATAGGAAATTTTATCTCCGAATCAATCAGAATATTTATAATTATTTCTCCTTATTCCAAGGAACGGAGTTTTACCGGTTGATCGTGTCTGTAATATTGAGCTCGCCGTTTGCAAAGGAGTCCATTTCGGCGACACTTTTTCCAAAAGCAGCACTTGTGACAACCTCAAGGGTATAGTTCATCAGCAGATCTTCTACTTCTTCTTCTTTACCTGAGGCAAATCTTTCCCCTATTTTGAGCATATATTTGTCCCCTTCTTCGTTCAAGGTGCTCATGTAAGTGAGAAGTGTCTTGAAGGAGAACATGTGTTTTTCCAAAACCCTCCTTCGGA
Source organism: Orchesella cincta (assembly GCA_001718145.1). Taxonomy (NCBI): domain Eukaryota; kingdom Metazoa; phylum Arthropoda; class Collembola; order Entomobryomorpha; family Orchesellidae; genus Orchesella; species Orchesella cincta. Next base: position 17,282 of record LJIJ01000808.1, on the reverse strand, counting down.
ACTTCCACTTTTCCCCTTTAGAAAGGATGAGCCCGTCCTGCCAAAGCGGTTTTAATGGCTTGTAGGCAAATCCCTTCCCAAGGTAGCCCATGTCAGTTGAACCCAACAGTTTCTGGATATATTCTGGAGAATTCAGGATTGCGATTTTGTATGGACCAAGGTTCACGTTGAAGATGGGTCCGTATGTTGCACACCAGCTTTCAAACACCTTGAGAGACTCTGAAGAATTGAAAAAGGAAATTATTTGTACGCCTTAACCTTGGATGATAATGACTGCGTAAAATAATATAATGTTTTGTAAATGTCATCACTTCTCTTGTCACTCAAAGCTAAGATATTGGTCAGGCATCCCAAAAAATGTGAACCTGGCCCAGGAATCTTTCTCTTGTTGGTTTTTCGAAATAAGGAAGTAGTGTAGAAAAGCAAAACCGTAGCGAAAAATATTAGTAATAGTCCATTTTGGAAGGTGGCCAGAGTTCCGACTTGGTAGACTCCGAGACATGTCTGGTGACTATAATTTGGCCCCATCTGAAACAAATGTGAGCAAAGCGTCTCAATATTCCAAGGAAGCTGTAGCTCCATTAGCTTTTGAATCTGAGCTAACAAGCTTACCACCACAACTGCTTGGATTTAGCTTGCAACTTTTCAATTTGAATGTAAAAGGTTGGCCGACTAGTCTACTCAACGGCCAGTAAACAAAGTGGGAAAAATAACACGATTACATTTATAATCACTCTTTCCTTCAAAGGTTCTTCCAGCTTTCTGAGATTGATTCGTGGCGAGTAGCAAACACAGGTATACGCCGCATATTTTCTTTTCCCATGCTCTCTCACGTTATTCAGATACAAGACAACAATATTTAGCTAAGAATGGTTCGCAATGTAAATTTTAAAAAGCACCATTACTACTGACGTTATTGGAGATGGGGTTACTTGAATCTTGGGATGAGATGAGCTGAATTGTTGTAATTTTAAAAATCCTTTAACTGATTTTGGATAAAAACCATTTAGTGGTGATATTAACATATGCAAAGCTAATTCGTAAGCTATATATCGCTTCTATTGTATTAGAAAGTGACAAACAGACATTCCAAGCTAATTCTGAATCATCATTATATCACAGCAACAGTTTGAGGACCAGGCAGCAGTCAAGACGGTGAACCAACATGTAAATCTACATCGTACATAGTTTCATAATTCATGCGCCATCAAATGGATTGGATCGTCAGTTACACCAACACTTTCACACTGTAAATTATGGTAATTATGACGTCGATGGGTAGATCAGAACAGAAAGATTAGTGTAAAAGTCCCAACGGATTGATAGTTTGCGAAATAATTGTTGTGCAATGTTCATTTTGTCTTCGGACTTAATTTAACACTAGTTGTCACATTTTAATTGCTCATTTAATGACTAGTTTTATAAGGTAAGAAACCACATCCTTCTTAAAGTCGAATTAATCAAGGAGAACTAAACTTGGTTATAATATAAGTTTCCTCCTCAATGATTAATTGTATCAGACACATGAAAAAGTGGAGCACGGAGTAGATTTTTAGAGATGAATATTAGAGATTTACCAATTTGCTGGGTATAATTCCATGCACCTCACTAGGTACGAAAACGAGACAAGGAAAAAATTCAGGACTTGTTTTCTCTCACACCCCGGACAAAATTATCATTATGGACTACCCGACATCTTCATCATCATCATCAAGTAATTATGAATCAAACATCACATTGTACAACTTTACATTCGTGTTTGTAGCTGTTTCGATTGTTATCTGATTTCAACAAGCGAGTTACATGACGCGGAAGGAGCACAGTTGTGCAGATTATTAGTCGCAGGTAATTCCACACGTCAATAATAACAAGTTGTAAAATCGGCCGCAACAATCTTAGGTAAACCCAAGTCTCACGGAAAAGTTGGTGGTTATTTAATTGAGTAACTTGAGGCTTTCAATGTCCATAATAGAAATGCTTTTTAATTACTCTACTACAAATATTGAGTGGCGCGTTTCATAATCAGATAAATTTGTGATTATATTTACACGGAACCAATTTCAGTTCACACTTCACAAAAGTAGAATATTACGTCATTATATGATCAGAAAGTGGGATTAGCAGCTGGGAACTTGGAAAACCCAATGGTGACATGAACTGGTTAAAATAATTGGTTGAGAAAAATTCATTAAAACAAAGTGAATGAGTGATGGAATAATGTGAAACATTATTAAAAAATGTGAAACCACCAATAGATCGCAAAGGATACTTGTTTCATGCGTCATAAAACCGATTCTAACTTTTTCTCATTGAAACTGAAGTAGAAATATTTGAGGAAAATGAGACAAGTTTTACTGATCAGAAAATCAGATATTTGAGCAGACTACCATCTGGTAAAACCAAAGATGACAGAAAATTATGTAAGTTGGAGTAATGTACTTTTCCAGCTCATACTAATTTTTAACAGAAAACAGACCATACCATCTGACATAAATTCAGATTATAACATCAGTCGTTCAAAAACATTTTCCAATCCCTCTCACTCATTTTATGGATTTTATCCTACCTTTTAAGGAGGTCGGCTAGCTTTTCCATCCGCAACAGTCTTGACGCGTAAAATCCGTGATGAACTTGATGATTATCAATCGAAGCAAAGTCAACAATCGAATTACACATGTAATATCCACATAACCAGAGGACAATAAGAATCTCGTGAGAAAAATTGAGATTAATGAATCAGATAGGCCAAGCCGAGTTTGCCAACAAATGAAACAATAGTATTGAAATAGAATCTGGAGTTAAAACGAGGGAAGGTTCTACGAGAAGTGCAAGAGCTGAGGGGAAATCATATGGCCAGACGCAATAATAAAATCCGCCTTCTCTGATCGATTCGTTTTCTACCAAACAAGAAAGTGGGTTACAACTTCGCACTTGGGTTTTCTAATCAATAAGAAGGAACCGTTAACAAATGTGAATTTGGAAAACCCTGATGATGGCATGAACGAAGGGAAATGGTTGATTGAGAATAAAATGAGAAATACCGTAATGTATTGCAAACATCACATTTGTGCCAAAAGTGATTTGAAAAAGGATATTCTTGTAAACCCAACGATGTATATGCTTGGAGTACATGAATTTTTGTTTGACTGAAATTTTATTTCGTATAATATGATGGCAATTTTTAAAATTGTAGTTTCTTTCATAGTTTTGTTGACTTAAAAAATACTTGATGATACACAGAGATAAGAAAAGAGACATCAACTGTAGTTAATTTGGAGTTAATGGTATCTTTTCATCAGACCAGGTTGCTAGATCGAAATGTATCTATCATAATATGCTTCAGGAACTACCAAACTTGTAAAAGTAAAAACACAGCTTAGTAGTAATTAGGTTTTTGCTAAACTTTAGCAATAACTGTTCAGATTTCTGATAAATATGCAAAGCGGAACCCTTGTTGACAATTTTGACCAATATTTGCATAATATCTCGATTTTAAAGGGTTATGAAAAGATACGTTGGCTTGAAGTTATGAAATCGTGCAACAATTTCAACTGAAATTCATTTTTCTATTAATTAACAGTTTTGTATCTAAAAATAATGAAGCAACGTGTGAATTGTTAAATCGTCTTTTTATACATCCCATCAAAATTCTGCGATATACACTTGATATAGCAATAAGCCTATTAGGAAGAAATATCATAAGTCAAGGTGGGCAACATATGGACGTCTGAGCTAACTTAATACGCTTGAAAAAAGGTCATGAACTTTGACAATCACTCCGATTCGTCCCATCTGCGAACTCGGTTCAAATGCAGACGTTAGCTCTCAACTGGTGAACACAGAATTTGAAGAAGTCAACCTGCTCGAAAGTTATCGTGCTCTTGTAAACACACACAGACAGAAAAAGGTATTGTGATAAACTCTACAAGTTAAAAAGAATCCAACGAATACAAGGTTTGTGTAATAAAGCCAACAGACGTAGACGTAGGATTTGTAACTTACAAATTTTAAGCTATTATGGAGCATACTATGAGAACTTTCTACTTGCGGATAACATTATATATTGGTGTACGTCGCTCCTTAACACATACGCAAAACGAAGCACAGGAGCAAAATGCGGTTTCAAAGTATGCTCAATGAGCTATAAAAGAACGACTTCATGGAGAACTGGTAGCAGACAAGGATTTAGCAACTACTCGAACAACCGTTTCTTGTTCTTATTCTGTTAACCGAACCAATCTCAGGCTTGATTTGCACTGTAAGTTTATGAACATTGCAGTTGAAATAATTTGTACTATTGCTAATAAATGCAGAAAATTTAAATTTTTCATCCTCGCTTTCAGATTACTGCGCGACAACATTTTTTGAAGCACGATCCACAAAGTTTTCCTGAATCATGAGGGGTAAGCAAAAATTAATTTTATATTAAAAAATTGTTTTATTTTTTAATCAAAAAAATTGCCTCCTTGCAATGCATTCATTTTTTAGGCTACACCAACCAACTTTGGGTGACGTACGCCCTCTCCAACGATGACGTGGCTGCAGCCTTAACCCTCAGCTTTTCCCTGAAAAAAACATTGACATCTCGCAAAATTGCTGTAATTTACTCGCAAAAAGTCTCTAGGGAATTACGTGAAGAACTCACCCACAGTTTTGACATTGCTTTCCGTCTAGAGGAAGATGCCAACCTTGCTGGATTAAAAAATGAGGACTTTATCAAGATATTTGGGCTTTCTTTTAAATCCTTCGATAAATGTGTGATGCTCTCTCCAAACCACCTGGTAAATACTAAACCAACCAACTAAAAAACGTAGTTACAATGCTAACGAGCAGTTTTCACTTCCCAGGTGTTGAAAAATTGTGACGAGCTCTTTGAAAAAGATGGCGAAGATGAAGCTGCTCAACAATTTTTTTGGACTCAGAATGAGAATGGCACTATTTCCATGTTTCGGCCCTCCAGTCACGTTTTCAAGGCTTTGATGAAAGGTATCCAGAACAGCAACGGAATGGTGGATCAGTTCCTTAAAGCGTGGATTCAAAATCAAGCTGTTGGGCCCATTTGCCTTGAAGCTAAATACAATCAATGTCTCAACTCAAAACAAGGGCTTCCATTAGCGTAAGCTGTAACAAATGAATAACTATGCTACGTTTTGTGATGCTGTAGCTCATAATCCATAAACTTGGTATTTTAGAAATGAAGAGGATCTGTATATTATCAACTTGGTGGATAAACTGAATATGGACACGAGCCCCAAACTATTTGGTGTTATTGGAGAGGTGAAAATGAGAACATTATTATGAGTTTCAACTTTGTTCCTCCTATTTTCAATTTAACTATTTGAGTTTGGATTTTTTTAGAAAGTTGTGGAACTCTGGAAGAATATATACAAAAACGATGTGTTTCCATTGTTGAGCACTGCAGATGACGTAATTACAAATTACCTTATAAACACTCATCAATCAGTACACAAAGTTTTCCAGTAGTAATAACACTTCATCTGTGTTTTCCTAGCCAATTCCCGTTTCGATTCTGGAACCGGACTACCCTCACTCCTCCCAAGACATAGCCATAATCGGGATGGCCTGTAGATATCCTGGTGCGAACAACTTGGAAGAGTTCTGGAACATTTTGGTTGAGGGTAATGATGCTACAGGTAATGCTCCAGAGTTTCGGTGGCTGAGGGAGCAGTGCAGTCGAAAGAGTGGACCTGAGCATCGGAAGACGAACGCCGGCTTTTTAAAATGTGCAGTGGATGATTTTGACGCGAAGTTTTTCAACATCAGCCCAAAGGAAGTGGCATGCATAGATCCACAGCATAGGCTTCTTCATGAGTTGGTGTGGGAAGGACTGGAGGATGCAGCTATTAATCCACAGTCACTGGAAGGAACAAATGGAGGGGTGTTCATTGGCTCCTGGCTAAATGACTACAAGGATATCTTGCATCACGCTGGAAGTGATGAGTTTTATCGGATGTACATGGGGAATTCAATTGGAGCTGGGGCTGCGAGAATTTCCCACTTGTTGGGGATGACTGGGCCGAGTATTGCGACTGAGTCTGGATGCTCTTCTGCAATGGTTGCTGTTCATCTCGCTTGTAAAAGTTTGGAAAGGAGAGATACAAATTTTGCCCTGGCTTGTGGAGTTAATCTCCTTATCCACCCTTTTGATAAGGATCTAATGCCAATGGTCGTGTCTCCAGAAGGTCTCTGCAAAACTTTTGATGCGAAGGCGGACGGATTTTCCAGAGCGGAGGGATGTGGGGTTTTGGTTCTCAAAAGGTTTTCCGATGCGGTAAGGGATGGTGACAACATTTGGGCGCTGATAAAAGGGTCTGGAATGACGCAAGAAGGTGCAAGCAAAAGCATGGGTACGCCAACTATTCAGTGTGAATCATCGGCAATGAAACAAGCTCTGAGGGACGCTGGAGTGAATCCAGCTCATGTCTCATATGTGGAAGCACATGGAACTGGAACAGTTGTGGGAGATCCCATGGAAGTAGCTGCGATTGCCAAAGCCTATCATTCCAGCCAAAGAAAGAAGCCGCTGCTTATTGGTTCCGTGAAAACGAATGTGGGGCATACGGAGTCTTGTTCTGGAATCACGGGGATTATGAAGGTAGTGCTTGCTATGCAAAATGAAATAATTCCGGCTCATAGAAATTTTGAGACGCTGAACCCTGCCATTGATTTGGATGCTGTGCCTGCAAAAATTCCTTTGGAACCTGTGAAATGGCCAAAGCAAAAGGGAATTCCAAGGTTGGCTGGTGTCAGCTCATTTGGAATCACAGGAACTGATGCCCACGCTATAATTGAAGAAGCACCATCAGTACCTGCTCCTGCTTTGACAATGAACAATTTTGACCGACCTCTACACATAATGAAAGTCTCCGCCAAAACAGATGAAGCAATGATCATCCTACTAGATAGCTACAAAAAACTTTTGACTACTTCTGATGATGATTTGAAAGATTTAGCATTCACCGCTAATACTGGAAGAGCAGAGTTTAGTCAGAGAGCCATTATCATTGCGAAATCAAAAGAGGAAGCTGTCAAGAGCATCGAACAAAACAAAATATTGAGAGGAGAAGAATCACCTGAAACATTCGGGAAAGTCTGCTTCCTGTTCACAGGTCAAGGCTCACAATACCTCGGAATGGCTAAGCAGCTTTATGAAACCAGTCCAGTGTTCCGAATGCATTTTGAATATTGCGATAAAATTTTGAAAACAAAATATAACATTGACATCACTCAAGTATTGTGGTCTGCAGCCCACACAGCTGAAGTAAGCCGAACGATTTACAGTCAGACATCAATTTTCTGTATTGAATATGCGCTGCTGAAACTATGGGAAAGTTGGGGAGTAAAACCGGACTACGCTTTGGGTCACAGTCTTGGTGAATTTGCAGCTGCAGTTTGTGCAGGAATTCTGAATGTCGAGGATGCTATAAAGCTGGTTGCAGAAAGGAGCCGGCTCATCGACCTACTCCCACATGGGAAAATGCTAGTAATCAAAGCAGATAAACAACGCGTCGACTCACTCATGACCAAGTTTGCTGGCAATGAGGTAAACAGGTTATTGGACTACGCTGCAGTCAACTCACCAGAGCAAACTGTGGTAGCTGGCGATTCTGAGCTGGTTATGCAATTCTCTGAGCATTGCAAGCAGGCAGACCTAAAATGCATTGTGCTTGAAGCCACTCACGCATTCCATTCAAAACACATGGATCCAATTCTAAATGACTACAGAGCTGTAGCAAAAACCATCCAAAAACTAGCAGGGAACGGTTGTAAATACATTTCTGGCATGTTTGGATCACTCAAAGACACAAATGAAATTGATTCCGAGTATTGGGTCCGACATACAAGGGAAAAAGTTGAGTTCTTAGACGCCTGCCAAAAAGCTGTTGAGCTGGGATGTAAAATTTTCATTGAAATCGGACCTCAACCAGTTCTCTCCGCGTTAACGATGGTGAACAACGACACGCCATTGACATGCTTACCTTCCCTGAGAAGAAATGAAGGGAATTGGAACACCCTTCTTGGCACATTAGCAAAGTTGTACATGAAAGGATTTAAAATTAATTGGCATGGTTTTGATCAGTTCTACAACCGAAAGAAAATAAGCCTTCCCCATTATCCCTTCATGGGAAAAAAGTTTTGGCCTGCCTTGTTGGCTGTTAGTGGCACCACAATCCATCCCCTTGTTGGCAGCATCCTTCCAAATGCTTCCTCAACCAAAATATTCCAAACTGGTCTCAATCTCAAATCCTTGGAATATTTGAAAGATCATGCTATCGGAGAGCATGTAGTATACCCAGGTGCTGGCTATCTGGAAATGTGTCTGGCTGCCGGGTTAGCTACTGTTGAGGGCTCTACAGAAACGTTATCTGCTCCAAACAGAGCGATGAAAGTTGAAAATCTTGACATTCAAGCTCCACTTTCTCTCAAAGAAGGGAAAACCAGTCCAGTTCAAACGGTGGTGGAGCTCAACATTTCAAATACGGAGGACGGGGACTGGAATGACATGAAGGTGAACATTTTCAGACGAATGGAGTCAGAATCAGGAAAATGGCTTCCTCATGCCAAAGCCATATTTTCACCAATTCCAACAGCTGAAGAGAGGGCTGTTTCATTTGAAACTGAGGTGTTTGTTCAGACATTGAATAAACCTTCAAATGATGAGTTTATCCAAGAAGTATATGACAAGTTAGCTTCCGTCGGTCTCAAATTTGGCCCGAACTTCAGAAGCCTGGAGAAAGTTTGGAAGGATGAAGAGAACCAGAAACTTTTGGCCAAGGTGAAAGTTCCCTCTGGAGAAAATTCTAAACAGTCCAACTACATAATTCATCCCGTTGTTCTGGATGCCATGATCCAAGCAATTATGATGCTTCGTATTACTTCCAACTTGAAAAAGAAGCTCTACGTTCCCATCAAAATCGGGAAGTTCATCTGGCTTTCAGCGCCAACAAACGATTCTACTGAGCTCTATATTCACGCTTTCGAACCAAAACTAAACTCCACTTCTGGCTCCGCGTTTTTGCTGAGCTCCACAGGAAAAATACTTGCCATCATGTCCTCTGTAGAATTTATTGAGACAACAGTGAAAGCAATAGACTCTGTCCTCGAGCAGCAAACCAGCTCAATGCCGGATATTTGGGAGGAAGTATGGAAATCTCAGTTGGGTCCACTTCAGCACCGAGTGGATTTACTCAAAACCAGATCAAATTATGTTGAGCTCAACATAATTCCTGATGACTACAACAAGCCACCGCCTCACCTTTCCCATTTATTCGGTGAGGTGGAAAAACTCGTGTATTATAATATGATCCGTTGCCTCTACGAATGTGGTTGGAAGCCCACTCTGGACAAGAGTTTCAATGAAAAAGATCTTCGTAAAGAGCTTAGTATTCACTTTGACTTTCACCATTACTTTGGCTTCATCCTCCAACTTCTTCAGACTGAAGGTGTTTTGCAGAGAGAATCAGATTCTTGTTGGAGAATTCTAACAATACCCCCGACTCGACAAGAAATAGAGTTGATTTTAAACTCTTCCCAATTTACTTCAAACCTCAGCTCAAAGTACAGCACAACCCCGTTGTTCAAAAGTGGGTGAGAATCTCAGCAAGATTCTTACAGGAAAGCAACCAGCGCTTAATATACTCTTTCCTGAGGAGAGCCAGGGTTATCCTTCCGTCGCCGAGTTTTACACTACCTACGAACAAGTGTTTCAACTGAGGGCTTCTGGTTCCCCCAAATGTTCCTTAAGGTTTTCCCAAATGCGCCAAAAAATGGGAAGCCGGTTCATCCTAAGGGTTTTAGAGGTTGGAGCCGGAACTGGCTCATATTCTGAGAATATTGTGCGAATTTTTGAGGAGACTGGGATCGAGTTTGAGTACATGTTTACGGACATCTCTGCCGCATTTTTCCCAGCCGCTGAGAAAATTTTTGAAGGAAGCTAAACATTGAGGAGGATCCCACTGAACAAGGTTTTACTCCAGAGTATTTTGACTATATTTGCGCCTCGGATGTCATCCACGCAACGAAAGATATTCAAGAATCCTTGAAAAATATGCGAATGCTTCTCAAACCTGGGGGACTTTTGGATATCCAAGAAATGACAAGAGTACACAGATTTGTGACCTATTTGTTCGGATTACTGGAAGGTTTTTGGAGATTTGAAGACACTGAGTTGCGCCCCAACCATTGCACTCTCCCTCGACAAGATTGGACACGTGTTCTGAATTGCTCAGGGTTTGAGGTGGATGGAATATTTCCAACGATGAATGGCTATCACTCATACATGTGGGCTGTGAAAAACTCCAAAGATTTGAGTCTCCCACGAGAACCAAAGAATCCAAAATATTGGCTTTTATTTAGTCACGAAGATGAACCAATTTCAAGCTATTTAAGAAAGCGATTGGAGTCCTCAACCCGTAAAAACGTTATTATCGTCTCAGCGGCTCACAATTTTGAGCGGAAGTTTCACGATGGGGAAATTTTGTCATTTAAAATAAGAAAGTTTGAGGAGCAGGATTACACTTCATTGTTTACATCTTTGAAAACAGCTGGGATACATCTCGAAGGGGTGGCATATTGCTGGGCACTCCAAACGTTTGGAAAGGGCGAAAACCAAGAGGATATACTTCGCCCCTACTTCTATCTCGTGAAGTCGTTGCTGACCGCTGGACAAAGTAACGCCCAGCTGATCGGGTTTACCAATGGAACTATACCAGTTGGAGACGTGGATATGCCCAACTTCCCTTTCAGTACCATTTGGGGCTTCACTAAATCCCTCAAGAATGAGAATAACGATATGGGAATTAAACTAGTGGACGTTGAAACTGGTCCTTTGAGTGAGCAGCAGTTAGAGGAGAATTTTTGTGAGCTTTGGAATGTAGACAAGCAAGTTATGATTGCTTATCGAGGGGGTACAAGATTTTATCCCAAATTTCAGCCACACAAGCCCACAAATAATGGTCTCACGTTGCCCCCGGGCTCAGATAGATTCCAGTTGCTTCTCCCAGAGTCCCGATCCATCGCAGACCTTCAGTTTGGAACGCTGGAAGACAAAATTTTGAAGTATGATGAGGTGGAGGTTCAGATTAAAGCTTCGGCACTCAATTTCAGGGATGTTTTGAGTGTCATCAAACCCTCGGAGGAGTTTAAGAATATCAATACAGTTGGTTTTGATTTTGCTGGAGTGGTTAAAAGGGTTGGAGACAAAGTGAGGAAATGGAAGGTTGGAGATAGGGTTTGCGGATGCAATATCTATTTTACAGCACTGCCCAGTCACGTGGTCCTTAATGAAGACCTTTTACTCTCAGTACCTGAAAATGTATCATATTGCGAGGCGGCAACAATGCCTGCTGTCTATATAACTTCAGTTCTTTGTCTTGTGGATGTTGCTAAAATCAAAAAGGGAGACGTCGTGCTCATTCACACAGCGACTGGGGGTGTTGGACTGAGCGCGATTGAAATTTGCAAGCATGTTGGATGCACAATTATTGCTACGGCAGGAAGCAAACGGAAGCAGAACTACTTGAGGTCACTCGGAATCCAACACATTTTCCATTCGAGAAATACAAAATACGGAGACCAAATTTTAGAGCTGACAAATGGGAGAGGAGTTGATGTTGTGCTGAATTCGTTGACAAGTGAAGGATTCAAAGAAGCGACGTTGAAAGCCTGTGCAAAAGGAGCGAGGTTTGTTGAAATGAGCAAACTGAACATTTGGACGAAGGAAGAAGTTAAAAGACCTGACGTAGATTACACAATTATTGATGTAGCTGAATCCGATACATCAGAATGGAAGCGGTTGCTCAGCAGTGTGAAAGCTCTGCAGGAGAAAAATGTCGTAAAGCCCATTCCCTACTCTAGATTTGATGCTTTAAATATTCGTGATGCACTTCAACACATGCAAAAAGCAAAACACATTGGAAAGATTGTATGCACAATGCCAGAACTGAGGCCGGTTCGAGGTGAAATGAAATTGGTGACTCCCATGTTCAATGAAAATGGCACTTATCTCATCACAGGCGGCCTGGGCGGCATTGGCTTTGTTGTTTGTCAATGGATGTTGGAGAAAGGAGCAAAGCATGTGATTCTCGCTGGAAGGAGTTCACCAACTCCCTCCATTCAAGCGAAGATAAACGAGCTGAATATAAATGGAGCAAATGTGAAAGCTGTTAAGCTAGATGTAAGTAATTTTGAGCAATGCAAGCAACTCATACAAACTCAGATTCGCGAAATGGGACTACCACCTTTGAAGGGAGTAATGCACGCCGCTGGAACCCTCTCAGATGGGCTGATTATCAACCAAGATTGGTCAAAACTGTCATCTACCTTTAGCACAAAAATAAATGGAACCCTCAACCTCCACGAGTTGACAAAGGACTTGAACCTTGAGCATTTTGTCGTCTTTTCCTCAATGGCAGCTCTTTTCGGTCCACCAGGTCAATGTAATCACGCAGCAGGAAATGCATTTGAGGACGCCTTGATTCAATACAGAAACTCGATAGGACTTCCTGGAACTACAGTCAACTGGGGTCAATGGGGTGAAGTGGGAATAGCCACGGAAATTGACCTCCCCGGCCTTAAAACGATTTCCAACCTTCAAGGAACAACAGGACTTGAGTACACCCTCAAATCCCAACGCTCTCAACTCTCTGTCGTCAACGTGGAGTCATTCCTAATGCTTAGCAAGCTCTTTCCCCACCTCGCAATCTATTTGGACGAACGAGTCTGGAAGGCCAGCAATGTTACAGCATCCGTAGCCATAAAATCAAGTGAATTTTGGCAGCAATATGACTCCAAATCAGATGACCAGATAGAGCAACTCACCCTGCTCAAGGACCAGCTTAAAAATATTCTAAAAACAGTTTTAAAACTTGAAGATGCCGACACCATTAATGAAGACGGAAACTTCCAAGAAATGGGTGTTGATTCTCTCATGTTTGTTGAGATAAAAAATCATCTTCAAGCTCTCTTAGGAAATCGTGTTACAATAAACGCCAGCTCTTTAAAAGACTGCAATACCATAAATCTCCTTGCTTCCACCCTTGTCAATTTGATTCAAGGTCACAGCGACGTGTCCAAACTGGAGCCGCCAACACTCCAACAAGTGAATGATCTAATACGGGAAGATTGCATTCTTCCCTCACACATCAGAGCCCAACCCGGCCAGAATGCTGGATCCGTTCGGGACATAAAAACAGTTCTTCTTGCAGGGTGCACCGGAAATTTAGGTCCATACATTTTGAAAGAGCTGAGTAGTCTCCCTCAAATCACCCAAGTTATTTGTCTCATGCGTCCAACTAAAAAGGAGACACCAGAGGATCGCCTCACAAAAATTCTGACGAGCAAGGGTCTCATCACCCAAATAAACATGGGAAAGATTCGCTGCGTGAGCGGAAACGTGGCAATATCACACTTAGGAATGGACTCAGCAACGTGGGAAAATCTGAGCGGAAGCGTTGATGCAATCTTCAACTGCTCTGCTCGCGTTCAGCACAACGAGTACTACAAAAAACAAAGTTCCGCGGAAGATGTCCGAGCAGTGAACGTCAACGGGCTTAAAAACCTCCTTGAATTCGCTTGTGAAACGAAAGTCAAACATTTCTGTCAAGCTTCCTCCCTCCTCGCCGTTATCACAACAGATGAGTGTGGGAGAATGTCAGAAGACTGGCCTAATCTGGGAGACTATGATGGGGCAACGGTACTTGCGTATCCGATATCAAAATACGTCTCAGACTTCCTCTGCAAAGTGGCTGTGGAGAGGAGCATTCCTTGTAAGGTTTTGAGACTTCCTCTAATTTCTGGGGAGGAGGAAACGGGCCGCTCCGCTCCAGAAAGTAGTCACGCGCTGTTGAGATATTTGTTTATTATGAAACATGGTGTCATGCCGAGCATGCCTTGGCCTATGGTGGTCCTTCCAGTTGACACTTGTGCAAAGATATCCATCACCCTCCTTTTTGATGAAGGCTCACCTCCCGATGTGTACAACCTGGGAAACGTAAAACCGGATATGGATCAGGAGTTTGTAAATGTTGCCAAAAAGTTTGGCCGTCACGTAGAAATTGTTGAGTTTTCAGAGTTTGTCAAAAAGATTCAGCAAGTTGGCATGGAGGATGGATCAATGTCAGCACTTTCTTATTTCAATGAGCTGTACAGCGACGAAGATACGTTGATGTCGTACTACTCCAACGCCCCCGTACTGAGGAACTGGGTGGAGGGTAATGAGGAGGTTTTTATGAGCAGGAAGCTGACCAAGCTTATTCCTGATTTGTATGACAAGCAGCGCCCCGCCATGGACTATTTTTACAAAGACCTGCTGTTCATCAAGGCGCAGGGCTGGTTTGAAAAGTTTGGATTGTAAACTTGTTAATGAATTTAGGAATATTATTAAACAATAAAAGAATTTATGATCGTGTCAAAGATGTATTAAATCGTTTGGAAAGACAATGAATTGAAAAAAAACATAATTTTCAGTATTTGTTATATTAATCAGTTACATTGATGTGGTTTGCAAAAATATTATGGTTTATAAAGCAAAGTAGACTGCAATGGAAACGGATGACATTAAAATTCCTAAAAGTAGAATGTTGCATTTGTTCTCATTCTTAAATATAAACAAATGGATGCGTCAGTGACGCAGTGACGCAGCGTCACTCTTGATTTAATAGCTTGTTTCGGCACCGGCAGCTTCATTCACCTTATTTTCACACGTAATCTTGCTTGCTAAACCCAACTGTCAAACTTTTTACATTTCATTTATTCATGAATGAATCTCACTTTTTGCATTACCTCAATGTAAGGCGGATGCTTGGATATGAATTCTTCGCAGTCAGTGTCAGGTTGGTTCAGTTCCAACATTTTCTCACGCTATAAATATAAATCCAGCTCACCAGTCAACCCGACCTTCCAAATGATATTTATCGGGTTTTTACTTCTTTAACAATGTCATTCACATTACTCTGGAGTGCCAACGTGAACTTGCGGTTATCAGTCAATGATAATTTCACACTCGACTATATTTCATTGTTTGTCTCAAAGCTTTTATATCAAGTCATGGACAAACCAGTTGTCAAAATTGGAAGCAACGAAGTTTTACATGTATTATTTGATTACCAATTTGTAAAAAAGGCTATCGTCGTAATTACCCAGTGGTGATGAACATTAATAAAATTACTAATTGACAAAATATTTTTCAGTTTTGTGATTCTCCAAAATATCATATTGAAGTGAAGTACTCAAAATAACGATCACGAGTTGATGGCATACAAAATGCAAGTTGTTTGAGAAATATGGCTGGAGAACCCCAGTTTCACACCAAAACAACCAACTATGAGCATTCATATTCATGCGTCATAGAACTGACTAAATCACAGCAGTAGACATGCTAGAAAACAAGTTTAAGTTATCGAATAACGAGATAATTCTTTCAGAATTCTAAATAAACCAATGATGACGGTGGTCGAATTGTTACGTACTTCGTTATGTACGTTTACGTGAGAAAGTAGGCTTTTAGCTGCATCACTTTTTGTTTTATGAAGCAGGAATATCGTTTGGAAGAAATGCGAGTATGAATAAAATAGCTCCCTGTGCCATCTGCAAGTTACTTCATTGAAATAGAAATGGAGTCTTTGGCGTAGTGTTCCATTCGAAGCTATCCATTAGGTCACGTTGAAAATTCATCCACGACTTCTTTATCCCCTCTCATAAATTTTGTGGCATGTTAAATGCAACCTGGTTTGAAAGTGAAAACAAAAATGTAGCTACCTTACTTGAACCGGATGCTTGTTTTCCCACATAATCCAGATCAATCGAATTCAATGTTTATTATCTATGAATGTCACAGGTTTTGCAAGTTTACTGCCTTTAACTTTTGCTGCTAGCAAAGCCAGTCACATTACACGGAAGTCTAAGGTGAACTTTCAGATTATCGGTCAACAGTTACCTGTTGAATTACTCTTGTCAAATGAGAAACGAAGTTGTTTCACGCAAAACAAACAACATTTCGAGTCGCACGGGAAAAGTTGAGATTAATGAATAAGCAAAGCTTTCAAATATCTGAAATTAAATAAATAATAAAATGGGATCCTGAATTAGAAACGGGTAATGTTGCAAGACTGACGTTCATTTTTGCTGCCTGTCACAATAATACATTAAATATGCTGTATTGGTTGCTTTATGATTTTAATTATTTGGTTTCACACAAAAGAAGAAACTGGATTTTGTGCTCATGAAAACCGATGATTATAATGAAAGCGACAAAAATAAAATAGTTAGAGGGAAATTTCTTTCTTTCATGAAAATGTACATTCTGACAAAATCCTATTTACACATGGTGTTGGTTAAGTTGACTTCACCCAAAGTCAGTATTAGTTTGATGCAAAACTTATCATGAACAATGTTACAAGTTTTCCATCCAGCGACAAAATCAGTTTTATTGAACGAGTCATAACTTATGACTTGTATTGTTGCGAAATGGAACAAAATCCATCGAGCGTCATCTAAACACAAAATTCCATAACTTATGGTTCATCCTATAACACAGTGCAAAAGTACCATCGGTAGTATTTATCCCTATGCCATTCTCAGCTACTACCCACATTTTTGAATTCACGAGACTTGTTTCGGTTTTAGATATGAAATGTACATATATATGTGGAGCAGGTTTTTAAGAAAACGTGAACGTGTATCATTTGCAATTAAAATTTACTGAAATAAGATAATTACCTAATGTCATACGTCTCCGCTAAATTCACCGTGGGATGGGGATTGAAAGCAGAAGGGTTGTATAACAATGTCTTACGTAATGTCTTCGCCATCATCATCATCATCATCAAAACTTCATTAAAACCATCATAGCACACACTGGAGAACAAAACAAGAATTATGGTAATTATAACATAATTGTGATTTCCAGATCAAAAATAAGATTATTGTAGCAACTCAAAAATAATAGGTTAAGAAATACTCATGTGCATATACGTGTTTGTATTATCTTCCCAACTAATTAAGGTCTAGTTTTCACATTTTCATTACTTATTTAATGAGTAGTTTCAAAAGGAATTACACCTGTTCCAGATTCCAGACACACACGTAAGCTTCTTTTAAGTCAAATTATTCACGTTCAACTACATTGAACAATGATCAAATTACACTTGAAAGATGAAAAGAATAAAAAGCGAACACATGAGTGGTTTGTTCAGAGATGGATATTTGAGATTTGCCAGTTTCCTGCTTTTACTTCGCTAGTAAACTTGGTGCGAAAATTGCAA
>LJIJ01000807.1:0-73586 GCA_001718145.1 Orchesella cincta | reverse complement strand
AAATCCTCACAGATTTAAAAGCAGGCTTACAATATGATTAAATAATCGCCAAGAGGGAAAATGTTTTCATCACAAAGCAATATTATCTCTTGTTAAACAAACGAACGCCATATATCATGTACATACTCGATTCATTGTACCTGAGTAAAAATTGTTTGAATTTTTAAGCCACAAAAAACCAAGTCAAATGGTCAGGAGGACAATCGTGTGTAAGAATTTTTTTAACCTTGTGAGCTGCTACAAGTATTTGCTTGTATGAAATCGAATGTTTGACCACCACCACCATAAGTTTTCCCCTGGGCTGCCTGCCACCTCACCATCCCTTTTGACGAGAAACCCAAAGAACAAAGTGTACAATAATATTATATCGAGTGGTACTTTGCATATATATGATAATAAAAATCACTGTATCAGTGAATATACTGAGGTAGTCATACAACCCCCAAAATGTCTGCAGTTCTTCGCACTTGTCTTTCCTCAATCAATTTTTGGCTGTATGAAAAAACTTTCCCCTATAGTGTCTAGTCCTAGTAGTTATGGTCTAGTTGATTGTTGCCAAAATTCTAAGCATGTGCGTTTAGATGACCATTTATTTAATAGATACCACAAGCCATATAACACATACATGTTTACTTCCTTTGTGTGTTTCATTTTTATTTCTTATTCATCATCATCCCTCACTCACGCTCCTCATTTTTGTTATGCTTGATCAGTCCCATCCATAGATCATTTTGCGCTTTACGTTGAAGAAGTAGTAGTAGTGAACAGCTTTTGAACGGGGATGACGAGATGTTCGACCATATTTTTGGGGAAGGGTGTTTGAAATTTTTTGAGCGTCAGAAAAAATCCTGCTGTTAGTCTCTCAATCACAGTCTTCCCATGACGAATAAGCTTATTTACAAGTTTATTGGCCACACTTCAACAAAATCATCGACGTCTTCTTCCGGTGGTAGAAGTGGTGGAGACGTGTGCTGCTGCAGTGGTGGTTCTACTACAACAACTTTAACTTGTAATGATAGCGACTGTTGTGGGGATTACTACTACTCCTCCTGCTATTGTGATACGACAGCACTCCTACTCCCAACAAAGAAAAAAGCTGCCTCTCCTGAGCAAAAACATTTGTTTTTAATTTACTTTGGGAAAAGCTTCAGACCCTCGTTCAGGAAAATTAGGAGCTACTACGGGAGGATCAGAAACTACTTTCCTGTCTCATATACCAAATTCACTGGGAGTTGATATAGCCTCTCCTCAGTTGACAGATTGGACTCTTTTGACTCTGTTGTAAATTAAACTAATTTATTATGAGAGAGAAAAGAGTGAATTTAGTGTTGCTAACTTGTAGCGTGCTAGTTGCAACATGTGCCAGTGTTTCGTATTGTTATGTTACCTACGACAATAGTTTCTCTAATATTGATAAGTATGTAGCAGTCATTAGCACTATTCCTCTCATTTTAAGTGGCCAAATTTCATCAGGTAGATTAACTACTACTGGAATCACAACTTGCCCCAAATTATTACTTTGTTAAATTACAACTAATGCAATATTCTATTATTGGTGGTTTTTTTTAGCCTCCGCTGCAACTGTCTGGATCCCATCGGAGCCAGCAATAAATACGGATGGAAGTGTTCAAGATGAGTTTTCCGAAGTCGCCCATGTGTTCGCTAGACCCGAAGTAAAAGTTGTGAAACCAAGAGAAGAGGATGAAATTACGCAGCAGACAGTTCCATGGACGAGTCTGAAAAATGAATGGTCCATCTACCAAAAGATCCACAGCAGTCAACGTAAGAAAAAACCTGGAAAGCAGCAAATTAAGAAATCTGGCAAACCACAGTCAGATGATGATGATGCTGAAGCTGATGGTGGGGATGACAGTTCAGAAGAAGATGAAGAGGAGGATGATGAATACGGAGGAGAGGAACATATCATGCCGGAAGGTCGCACTGCGGTTGTTGATCAACCACAGCCACCACAGGCAACTGCCAAAAAGGATACCCTACCTTTAGCATTCTATGGTCAGGGAAATCATGACGATGATGAGAAAGAGCACTACAAAGACGAAGAGAAAGTCTTCAAAAAGACAAAGTCAAAGCTTGACAACGATGATGATGATGATGACGACGATGATGAAGACGATGCTGAGGACGATGATGTCAGTGATACATCAAAGGAAGCTGCGTCTTTGGAGGATTACGCTGATTACGCTGCAGATGATGACGACGATGATGATGGAGAGAGTTCCAAGAAGAAGCAAGCTAATAAAAACCTCAGTTTTGATGAGATTCCTCTGGCCATTCGTGAAATGATTTTGAACGATTTGGCTAACCAAAATAACGGATCAGGTTATACACCAAATCTTACGCCGAAAGTATCCGGTGGTGGGCCTAATTCCAAAAAGCGTCCTTCCGCTTCCACTGAGAATGATGATGAGGAGAACTCATCTGAGGAAGACGATCACAACAACGTAGCAGAAATTCAGGCAAGTTTGTCCGGTGGCCCTGAACCAACACCACCTGCGAATATACCTCCGCCTCGCAAAGGAGACTCTGATGAAGAGGATGATGAACCCCAAGACAGCGGTGGCAAAGGAAAGGGGAAGAGCAAAGGGAAGGGTAAAAAAGGAAAGAAAGGGAAAAAGCCTGGTTGGGGTTGGAAACCAAAGGGCTGGGGAAACATTCATATGGCACCAGGTTGGGGACAAAAGCATAAGCAAGAAGATCATGGTTGGGGTTGGGATCCAGCAAAACATGACGGAGTACTGGAACAAATGGTTCGAGGCTCAACCTGGGAAAGAGTCTTGAAATACTATCACTGGAGAAGGGATCAAGCTCTTCATGAAGAAAAGGGACATGGGCACCACGACCATCATGATCATGACGATCACGGAGGTCACGGTTTTCATGATGATCATGAACCTCACGGACCTCCCAACGGTTGGGGCGTTGACACTGGGGATCATCAAGGACAAGTGTCTAAAATCGTCAAGGGGGCATTGAAAGGCTCCTTTTGGGAACGAGCTTTTCACACTTATGCCAAATATAAGCAGCACCAAGCCGAAAACCCAAAGAAACCTACGCTTGTTGATTTAGATACGGACCATATGCACAAACGCTAGGAAAACAAATTGACTGTCTAAGTAATTATTTCGACCAACAACAAAACACTTTCAAATGCTTACCAAAAATACTACAAACGCATATTGACCTTATTTAGCGTAATTATTTATCAACATTATTTATTTTTGTACAAACTTATATCGTGAAGGAATGTATGCATGCAAGTGGATGATTAAAAGAACGAACATTTTTACAAATATTATTATTATTTTACTGTCGCACAGTTTCTTTTGTTAAAACATTTTTTTCACGTACTTTTATTAGTCAGCCGAGTGGAAAATTTGACAGTTTCTAATCACTCTAGAAGAAAAAAACTGAGCTAACGAAGGGGAGAAATAAACATTTTCCCTTGTTAAACTTGAATTGCAAGATTTCTCAAAGGATCATCGGCTTTCAAAATCTTTTTTTACTTCCTCTCATCAGTACCACACACAATATTATAAGTGCATGCAATGATGAAAGGAAGCGAAAGTGTTCCAAATATTTTCAAGTGAAAAAGAAAATAGAGAAAAAATGCGAAAATTATATAGGTACACCTCAAATAGGAAGAAAAAAAACTGCCAAAAAATCATCCTCACATTTGAAACTGGTTACGTGCAGTGCAAATGGCTTGTAAAAAAGTGCAAATTGCAGTTTAGCAAGCTATATAATAAGCTCCTGTTATAGTACCACTTGTATTTCTCGAGTCTTTCTGCTTTATCCCATTTTTTGCTACAACCAGTACCCTTTTCTACATCAAATCAAGTCATCATCATATATATTCGTATTCTTTGTATAAAAGACCCATGATGATTATGACACGTATTCATGCGTTTGTTTCTTGATGAATACATTCATGCACACATTTTGTATGATACACAATTGCCAGCTATTAAACTACGTCATGAGATAACTGGATCTTTAGTGGGTCAAAGTCGAAAGATATACACAATTTGCCCGTGTGTAAGCCTACAGTCTCAAGTTCAATGTCATTTGGGTGTTTAAGATGATGAGAGGATGCACGTTTCAAAGTGCACTGAGCTTTTGCACATATTTGGTTGGTTGGTTGATGTTGCTCATCCTGATGATGAAGTTGGTTCACTTTTTGCTCGAGGTGACATTACTGAACTTTGTTATCAAACTACTAGACAGGAATAGTCGACAAACAAAAGTGATATATCTGACATTGTAGATTATAACAGAAAAAAATCAATTTCACTTTCTTTCGAAAATATGCTTGAATAAAAATTGATCATGCATGTATTCCATACATATATGGGGTATGGTTACAAATGATAATGTTGAGATTTCTTATGGACTTTTGCATGTGCATCAAAAGTTATTCTTATATTACATGAAAGTAGAAAAGGAACTGGCTTTGAAGCAGCTTTAAGTTTTAATTTAACTCGAAAAAAATGGCTGTAACCTGAAGATGATAGCGCTCCTTTTGTGGCATGTCTGCCAGTTAGTGCATGCAATGTCGATCAGAAAAATTATTTTTATTGTAATCCGCAAATGCTATTGAGAATACTAATCTTAAACCGCTGTGACCAACGATAAGTCAAGGATTTGTCATCAGATCCACGATTTTTGTTACGGACTACTTGTACAGATCATACATAATTAAAGTGTTCATGTTAAAATGTAAGTTACATGCAATAAAAGTGGTTTTTAGTGAAGAAAAAAAGTTTTGTGGTTTGGGATATAATATATTTGATTTTTAATGAGCGCGTGCGACATGTGTACAAAAAAAACTGTCAAAAAGTTAACTTTAGTGAGTTTTACTTTTATTTAAATTCTTTTGTTGTCTGCAACAGACTTGCCAAATGTGGACCTCAACTTTAACATGCGGATGATCCTGATACTCATAGCTGCTTCTTCTCAGCTTCTACTCGGTATTCCTTACTTGCATTAAGGTTTTTTTTTAAATATATTGAAATCAAATGAACATTTTGCAATGTTTTTAGCTGGACAAGCACAGCCTGTCAACGATGGAAGCCCAAAGAAGATACTTGGGCCAATTTCCGGTTTGCATAGAGAGCCCAGAGATGTTCGTAAGCTAGGTTCGAAGGATCCGCTGGACTGCCTCTCTCAACTCGTGTGTGGCATGAACACTTATCCTCCTCAGAAACCGTCTGTACGAACCAACACAGCAAATGATTTTGCATACTTGTTGAAAGCGGCAGTACAGTAAGATATGCTCAATCAGATCTTTATTAAGAACCGTTTATTGCTCCCTGTCCGTTAAAAACGCACCCATGCATTTTAGAAAACTGAGAGGACCGACGTCAACACCAAGCACGAGCACAACTGCAGCGCCTCCAACTACCAAAAAATCCACCACAAAAGCACCTGTTAAAGACACGGAAGATGATGATGATGACGATGATGAGGAAGATGATACTGAAAATGAATTGGATTATGAAGCTGACGACGCTGAGGATTATTCTGAGGAACGTCGGTCGAAGGAAAGAAGACATCAACGCGCATCAATATTTAGCAAAAGGAAAGGATCATCAAATAAGAAGAAAAATCAAAAGAATCGGCCCTTCCCGATTTGGAATCCTCGTCCTTTGACACCGGCAGAGAAAGAGGCGATTATGATTCATAAGGTTAAGATATACATAATCATGTCAATTTGTTGACTACCTCAGCATCAGGTCTAAAAATGATTTGTCTTTCAACGCCCCTATAGTTTGTAAAACACTATAATAAACCGCTCACATCGTTGGAAAAGCTGAAAATGGAAACTGACTTACGAGCAAAACTGCTAAGCGATGCCAAATGTGTAAATGGTCTACAAGATCATAGCTGTCCATTTAATTACCAGCAAATGCTCTCTTTAATATCTTCATCATTGGAACGAGAGCGGACAATCTCCTACACATCCAGCAAAGTCCTCCCGATGGTGGGGTACCTCATAAAATCCAGAAACTACACTGGCACGCTTGAAGCAACGTTTTTGGCCATTGAGCGCATCAACAACTACACAATTGAGGCGGACAAGGAAGGAAAGCCCGTTGATTTCTCACACATTTTGGACGAAGTCATGAATAGGAACACTGGCGTCAGTGGGTTGCATATTGTGGACACCTCCAATGAAAGCGCTAGCTCCAGTGTTTGGGAGGATGATGAGTTTGAGCATGTTCTTCAGAACCCGTATGTTCGGAGGAAACTCCAATCGGAAAATTATAAGCTGGCGAAAAAGAAACAGGCACAGAAAGTTAGTTCCAGCACCGCGAAGCCAGATCGGGAAGCAGACGATGAAAGTACCACATCGGAAGAGGACACGTCGGAAGAAGGGCTTATTTTTGATAGACCAAGACCACCATCAATTCATGATGGACCTCCAGATGGAGGAGATAGCTCAAGTGAGGAGGATGATCAGAATCAAGAAGATTCCAATGCTGGAGTTTTTGGAGATAACAAAAACAAGTTCATGGTGGGAAACAAAGGATCCTTGAAACCTCCACCGGTGTTTGGACATCTCCAGAAGAGTGCAGAGGATGAATAGCAAGCCAATTAAATATTTATTTTTATAATGATACTGTGTATTACATACAGTTAAAACTATTTACCTCCTGATCAGAAACTGCCTATATATGTACATGTTTTTGACTGTATAATTTACAGAAATCCTTTCTCAAAACCTAAAGTTCCTTTTAGTTCAGTCTACCAATAATGTGTACCTACAAATATTACGCCATCATATATAGCCAACTGTATCTTACTTTAGTTCAATAAATTGTACCATGAAATGTTTTTTTTATTCATTCATTCAAATGGGTAGGTAGCAAAAGATACAGCAAAGCAAACCCAATACATTATTATTTCCTTCGAATGTCTCCAGCAGCATGCTAACTTTAGTTAAACTGCAAAAATATCCGGGATAGATGTAGACATCCTTTTGTCACCTAAAAGAGTTGAAGGATTTTTGTTAGGAGAAGCCCTGGCTGGCTCCTTTTGCAACTCTGCATGTACCTACCTACGCAATGGTTTAAAACAAACAAGACAGCAGCACACGACACCACTCCTTCATCCTTGATAATGAAGACGTCTGGTCTATTACCAAAATAGAGTTGAGATATGGGAGTGTTGCTGCTGCCTGACAGGCATAAATCTTGTGCTTGTAAATACACAAACACTGGAAAGGTACAATATTGTTGTGAAAGGGAAGTACCCACGGCGAGTCATAGTCATATGGACAGACCTGCTAAAAGCTTAAGATGTCGTGTCGTGCGTCTACGTAAATTGTACCTGACATTTTCCCATGAAAAGGAAGATATCATGTCTCTTTTTGTTTTACATTTTGAGACATAAACATGCATCCATGCAGTATGCACTCAAGGCGCTACAAAAACACCACCACCAGAGGTTTTACCTTTGGCTCGACTAAACTAAAATGGCATTAAATAGGGATGGAGGAGACACTATATAAAAGTATACAATCTCAATGTATGTTACTTGTTCTACACAATTTTTCTTTCTCGCTAGTCAAAAGCATCCTCTTCATTTGCATACGAACTGGGAGCATCAGAACAACACGATTTGTCATATTGGAAAAGTCAACCACAAATCATAACAATTTCTTGGCCAAGTTGACGTTGACAGAGATAATCAGCCAAATAACAAGTGGTTTTCTATACAATGAAACAAGATTTAAGAAGACACTGATTTTTCATATTGGTTTTTGTTTTTGACAAACTTTTAAATTTTTTTGCGTTTCAAGTTCTGCGTAAAATTTTACGTATTCTTGTAAAAAAACCTTAAAAATGAACACCTCAAGAAGAAAAACATTCCTAATTTTCATAATGTATTCAACCGTGTTGATCCTACTACTTTGCCTGATCGCATCATCAGAGTGCAGATCGCTGAAGGAAGTCATAAAGGTACTTTATCTACAGAAATACTCTCATTTCATGTCACGCCGGTATAAGCTGAGAGCCAGTGTTTTCGTGCAATTTTGCATGTTCGCATGTCTTCTTGAACCATTTTTTTTCAACGTTATTTGTTTACTGTTGTACCTATAGGGTAAAGGAAAATACATCCCGGATGACTGCTTCAGCTGTGAACCTTCGTGCAGAAATGGGACAGAGGTTTGCAAAGAGAGGATCATCTATGGTGATATCATTGTGTGCAGCTGTATTCCTATGAAACTCTCTGACATCCCTGTGATCGTGGATTTGACACATAATCAGTTTTAACATGATTGTTAATAACCTTTGAAAAATATAGGAGAGAAGCTGACAGAGTCATTTTATTGTTTTCATTTCCAAGACTGTGCTAATCCATATTAATATATAATATTTTGTTAACTTAATTTACTATTTTTGTACTAGAGCTAATTGTACATAGGGGATGCTCTTTAAAACAAGAAATTTTAAACATAAAAATCTCAACTTTGCACCTGGTTCCGTGCAACATGCAAATAAAAGCTGAATTAAAATATTAACGTGATTTTTTAGTGTCCACCTAATCGTAAGATTAATAGGGACAAGAATTCCATTGCGCATGAGAGTAGCTAGAGGTCTTGAGATTCATGTACTTACAGAGTCAACAAATTTTTGATCAAGTTCATATAGTACAGGACAGGTAGGTATACAACTCCAATCTTGCTTGCTACTGGCAAAATTTTTCACACTTGGTTTTGCATTACTCATATATGTTTCCTCGTTTCACTTTCTCCCATTTCATTCATACCTAGTAGAGTCAATCAATGAATTTGACGTATCATATATCATAAATGTGAAATTCCTCGTTTTCCGCATCACACTAGGATAACTAGCCGACTGAACATGGGTCACGTAATGTGTTATCAATCAGTTTCATTAAAATGGCACATTTAGTATTATATTCAATCAGGATAGTGGTGATCATGATGATTCAAACGTCTCAGAAGGATGACAGCATAAAACCAAACAAGTTCGTTGAAAATGTTAGTTGGTAATAAACCAATTGGTCCAATTTTTTGCTCTATTCGTCAAAATTTTGTCACTAAAAATCATAAGGAAAGTTTGACAGGTAGCAAGTAATAATGATGAGCACGATCGCTTCTATGGTCTAACCACAGCATACAAGACATATATGTTATCATCACAATTTTCATGGCATATTGACTCAGTGGTCATTAATTTTGTCACAAATAAAAAATCCCATTCTCCTTTCAATAGGCAGCTCCATGAAAGTAAGAGTGGTGGTAAATATATTTAGCTCATCATTTTCGTCACTGTTTTCTCTTATTGCCTATACCAGACGAATTTTTTCGCCTAGAAACTTGTCATGCATAAAACATTATACCATTTTTCTGATAAGTGACATTACCATTCAAACCAAGCGACTTTCTTGCTCGTTTTCCTAAAAAAAGACAACAAAAAATTGACCAAAATTGGTGTCCCATTAGCAGTATCGCATTTCACACACGTTGAGAAAAATGTCAAATGGGAAAACATGCGAATTCTACTGCGCTTCATCCTTTCTATAGCCCCTCCTTTAACTAACTGTACAGCGACAAAATCAGAAGAAAAAAAGCTAATCTTGATGAATTAAAGAAAGGTGCCTTTTTGGCCTTCAGACAGTTGAGTACGAGGAACGAAAAATATTTAGATATGAATCCCTATACACGACCTCGCAATGCAGTGACGCTAACGCCGATCCCAATCGAATAAGCACCCTCATCTGACTGAACTCTTCGTTGCAGACTTTTCCTTATGAAAAATTCATTCCCACACAGTGCACTGCAGCGACAGTTGCAGCTCTTAGTATCGTCATGATATGAAAGCTGCGCTGCTCGAACACAAAGTTGCAAGTGTGCAAACAACAACTTCCTTTTTAAAAAGAGATGACCATCATCATCAGCATGAGTCTCTCATCAATTCATTACTTTTCCCTTCGTTTCAGTATAATATTGTAGTTGTTACTCATGCTGACTTTCTTAAAGCAAGTTTTTTCGCCTTTTGTTTGATATATATTGCAGTGCAAAATCTATATCCTGATACACACTTTTTTGGTTCAATGTTAAGAGAGGAAGCATAACAAAATGACGAAAACAAGCAATCGTTCATTTTACGTTACGTTAAAAAAAAATACTTGAGAGTATGCAAGTTCGAAATCTTTACTCAGGAACAAAAATTTGGAAACATTACAATACATAATTGCGATAGTATTGGAGGACTCTTCCGAAGGCAGGTTAATTTTTCTTTACAAAAATTATTACCACATCGCAAAAAGTTCATAGTGGGCAATGTAGCAATCGCCAATATTTAAGTTTTTCGGTGGCTATTTACCTATGATAAAATCATGACACCTGTAGCAGCGGAAGAAGCACAATAAAAAAACAAACTTCACGCTGTAGAACATAGGGTCACCATTACATCTTTCCATCAATCCATTCATGTCAACAACTCTTTGCCATTTTCAACATCAAAATCGACTTGTATTAAGAATCAGCATCCGCTCCATTAGTATTCGCATTTTGTTTCTGACCAACAATTATTAGTTTTGTACGGACCTCCGCGATGTGGATTGTGATTGGTGAATCTTTTCTTCGCGGTTGGCCCCATAAGTTTGGATGTTACCGATGAAAATTAATATTGTTCGAAAAAAAACAAACCATTTCCAGTTGGACTACGTGAAACCATTTAAGAAGAAAATGAGCAGTGAGCGTGCGTAGGCAGGAGGATTTAATAAGTTTTTAAAAATTATTTGTGAAGAACGTCAAGGGGTTCAAAAGTCACAAGTTAATTTGCGAAGAAACTAGCAAACCCACCGTGTTTTTCCTCGTTTGCTGTAGTAATTATATATGTGCTGTTATGTGTGCAACAATGTCATTTTCTCGGATTTACAACTTTAATCATGTCACGGATTATAGGAAATATGTTAGGAAATGGGATAGGGACTGCTATGACTCTAACCCAAGCATTTGGAATGTCCATGATACACTCCGCGCTGCAGATCAAAACTATTTTACCACCGTTTTGCCCACGGAATTTGCAAAAGAAACAAATTCAACCACAATATGGCCATGTCGTTCATTAGCGGGTTCATGATGGGAATCATGGTGTTGACTGGATTCATTGTATTTCTTCTGGCAGGTAAAGAATTTTCTTCCTTTTATCATTCATTATATATGCTATTGAAAATGGGCATAATAACTTGACCGTGTGAAAACCTGGGGTCAGTTTGTTCCGGCCGGAAGAAGTGCGGGGAAGTCTTCGGAAGATCGGGTAGTTTTATCCAAGTTCTCCGCGCTTATTTTAACCTTTTATTTTACATAATGACACCGGGATTTCGGGACCTGATTTGCTAGGCATTAAAAAAGCCCTCACTAGTCATCAAACTCTGGTTTCGATTCCTTTAAATGTCCAGAACAATTCGTTTCATTTGCCGATCCCATCCCAACGTGGAGAGCGTGATGGGCGGATTCCGAGATTTCTTACGAGGCTTGTTCAACGAGACCCTTTGAACTGTTTGCCATTGGTTATGTGTGGGCTCAGTGCAGCCAAAAAACCCAACGAAAGAACTGAAACTCTCAACGATTATGCCTATCTTATGAAAGAATTCATTTCGTAAGTTTTGCCAAAAAAATATGTTATTTAGAAATTTTCTAAAGTTTATACGCGCTCATCGATTTCTCCTCGATTTTTTTTACAAAAAAGCTTGTTTCTAAATGGGATGATTGGTATTTTGTATCTCACTCCAATGCTCATGTTAAATCACGCTTCTACTTTCCTGATTTGCATAATTCATATATAATATACAACCCACATCGTAAATCACTTGTTGAGCATAATCATAATTGCTGTAACATTGTATCTTTTCATGTTTTTAAGTGAATCCTTAAATTGAATTGTGATCGTTTCAGCCGGTTACACACATACTTACTGGTATTTTAACCTTTGTACATTAGAATTAATGGGCTGTCAGGCTAATTCTAATGCTGAATATTTTGAGTGATGGGATTTGTTTCAATTTCAGTAGACTACAACCAAAAAAATCAATTGCAACCTGAAAAACTCACCCGCTGATCTCATTAAAATTCATTTGTTGTGATTCGCCATCTTAGAACTTATAGAGCTCTCAAGTGTTTGTTGGTCAACCTGTTAATGTTTAGTTTTTTTTTATGGATTTCCAAAATTATATTTTAATCACGTTTTTATTCATGAGTTTTTGTGAGTGCTTCTGGTTGCCTAAAATTCGGCTTAATTAAAGCTAACATTTGTTAAAATGAACAATAGTAACAAGTCCCTTTTGAAGGTGTATCAGAAATCAGAACGGCAATTGCTGTACTAGTAACGCAATTGCAATCCGTTTTCTAGAAAATATTTTGATGGATGATCTGGGTACAAATACCTACACGTAATGAATATTAAGAAAGTCCTTGTGACAGGTACCGTTCCTCCTGTCATTTCGCAAACCAATCAGTTTAAATTTATAAGTTGTACCCACTGCACTTATTCACATTTTTGCACAAAATTTTTCTACACGTGGCAATAATGAGACTATAACTTGGGGTTCAGACTAGACGGTTGAGTTCAAAGGACTCAAATGCGCCTAACACTAATTTTTGCCTAGAAATTGGGAACAGGGTATGATCATAATTGGTGGTTTGATTACACCGTAGTTGTTGTAATGTGACGTGATCTGGGCACCAAGTTATTTCTACCACACCTGGCTCTAGTAAAATTTTTGTTGTTTTTGTGTATCAAATTGCAAATCATGAGAAAACCCAAGCTTTTACAATTATGTCTACGAGTAGGTCTTTGGGTCTATTGTGCTTTTTTCGAACGATTATTACTGTTTTCTGAACCCGACATGATTTGACATTGATAAACACACTGATTTGTTGCTCCCTGACTTTGATGGCATTAGTTCCGTAGGCGATTTGGATTAAAAATGTTTTCAACGTTTCTTCTTGTTTTTTTAACACGTCCTTGCGTTCAAAGGAATAGTGACAGGTATTGCCTATTATAAAAATGCAGATAAAACTTGACAAACTGATATGAATTTGATACACTACTGCAATGAAATATAATGTTTTCCTTGTCAATGACAATACAATCCGGTTGACTCGCGACTTTTTGACTTTATAAGCAAAACTAGTCAGGAAAGCAACGTCTGCGACAATCGTACCACCTAATAATTAGATGCGATAACTGAAACTGGTTCCTTGAATGGGGGAAGCCAAGATGTTTTTCGTAGCAGCTACTGGGATGAATTTTTTATATAAAATTTGTATGGTTTTTAGCGCTAGCACAGAGGATAACGACAGCCCAGAGGATAGTGCGGAGGATGGGCTGAGACGGAAGCTTCCAGAGGAGAAGGAAGCTCCACTGACTTGGAGAGATCATTTAGGTAACTTATTTGTTCTTCCTGGAACTAAAAAGGTGAAGAAAAAGGACAAAGTTGACGAGATTGTTGAACAAATCGAGAAGGAAGAGGATGACAAAATTGAAGACTTGGTATTGACTGACATGGCTAGTGACCCAGATGACTTGACTTTTGCTTTAAAAGATTTGAAAGTTAGGGGTTTGAAGAAAACAATGTCAAAAATGGCTCCTGACTCTAAAAAAGAGTATATTTCAAAGTTGATGGGTGAGAGTGCGGAAGAGCGGCCCCACCTCCTGACGATGATGAGCCGCATCCTGAGGATGATTACTCAATGGAAAGGCAGCGAGAGCGATATGAAGGGTCGGAAGAGGAGTATGATGAAGGATCTATGCCAATGCACATGAGGCATGAGCACGATCCAAGACACGAGTATCCTGATTCTGCCAGTGGTGAAGATGAACGTCTGTACTATGACCCTAGAGAGTTGACGAGAGGGGGCTATCCTCCTCCACCACCGACACCTCCAACTCCTTTATATGGGAGGGAGGCAGAAGAGATGTATGAAAGCAATCTTAAAATGTTAGATCAGAATTTGGCTGCTGCAGATTACCTTAGGAGAAGATTGGGATCAAGAAGAGAGCGTAATATGGGTGGCGCTGATAGGGGCTACTTGCAACGGAAAAGAAATGAAGCAGCAGAGGTTAGTTTTCACAAGATTTTGTTGCTTCAAAAAATGAGCGTGCTTATGCGAAAGGGCTTGACATTTTATTTCTCAATTTTAGGCAAAAAATGTGTTTGATAAGACAAGAGTTGCGGCTGAAATTGGAGCTGAAACTCGAAGTTCTCGACAGTGCCGTGCATTCTTTCGCGAGTGCCCTGTGAAAACTATTGCAAAATCACCTGGAGAAGGAGGAGATGCAGAGAATGCTGATACACAGCCATTTTTGAACAGAGCTGTGAACAATATACGGAGAGTACTACTTGGAGGTCAACCACAGGCAACGAAGCAGCGACGTGTGAATGAAATTAAGGAAGCTATTCAACAGCTAAACCCGCCTAGGAATCATGGTGGTTCTGAAGTCAAGGTTGTGCTCAATATTGGTCCAACACCTCCAGATTTGCATAGGGTATAAGATTTTTAGCATTTACATACTATCCACCTATTTAAAATGAGTGTGTTTTACAGTTGTTTTTTAAAAATTTATTAGGCTGGAGTAGTCATGCAGCAATATGGACAGCCAGTTATTCCAACACCGGATCCCATGATGATAACTGCAAATGGAGTATCTCCACAAGTTAATATGATGCCACAAGTTAGTATGATGCCACAAGTACCTCCTTCCCCTGCTGTTGTGATGGTTAATGGTCAGCAATTAGCTACACCACCTTCACCTTATATGACCCAAATGAACCCCCCAGGTCCAACACAGTTGTATCCAGCCACTTCTGCAACGCCGCCAAAACTACCCAGTATGAAACCTACAACTTTTCACGACATGCTCACCAACGGTATGCCAAAAAAGGTTATAAAAACGACTCCAAAACCTGGACCTTCATCCACTCGCAAAACTATGGTGTATCATAACCCATCTGCAGCCTCAAAAACAGTTCGCCCGTCTACCACTAGCCGCCTTCCTTCCCTCACCGTTTCCACCCCATCTTCAGTAGAGTTTGACAGTCTGGAACAATTGCTGAAAACAACACTTCCTCCAGAAAATGAGGAGACAACAGAATACCCCTCCTTTGATGAAACGAATGGACCAGGGGGCTTATTTTCAGATGAGCAGGAAGAGGAGGAAGAAGAAGAAAGAGTGCAAACACTTGATGATCTGCTCCCCTCTAAACGCCCAATAAGCAAGGAAGAATATGCCCAAAATTTACGTGAAACGCTGAGCATCTTTGACAGATTTAAACAGGCCAACAAAAATAAAACACAGCCAACTACTGTGAAGACCACGGCAAAACCCCGTGAAACTGCTCAAAGACAACCTGCTTCTAACAAAAAGGTCAAGAAGTTTTCAAATAATAGGGTAGCGTCAGCAAACAACTCTAAAAAACAAACTGCTAAAGGCAAGGGTTCCCAAAAGCAGGTGGCTAAAGGCTCCAAGAAACAAACTGGCAAAGGATCTTCGAAAAAACCTTCAAAAGGTGAAAGCGAAGATATTCCACAAGAGGATATTTATGAAATCCTCGACTTTCTCAAGTTAGTTCGAAAGCGGAATAGAGACAGAAAGGGCCAGAAGAAAGCGAATAAAGGACACAAGGGGAAAGGAAAGGGTACTAAGAAAGGGGGTGACGATAGCTCCGAAGAAAGTTCAGAAGAAGAATACTACTCCGAGCCACCATTAGTAGCCGTTCCTCCACCAACAGACAAATTCAAAGTAATGTGGAAGCCTTCATCCTCAATTCTCAAAGATGGGGTATATCATCTTCTCTTTGCAAATAAAAGAGCGAAACCCTTGCCCCTTCCTCTACTACATGCGCATGGTGACGCCAGCGTTGAACACCATGAAGACGACTTTGATCATGACGATGATGACCACAACGATGATGATGATGACGACGATGACGATGATCATGCTGATGATGAGCCTTCATCTGTAGAGCATTCTAATAAGAAGCATAAATACAAAGGCTCATCATCCTCACAGAGTACCAGCACTGACCATGATGAGGGCGATGACATTGACGATCATTCAGATAGTGAAAAGAAAGACAATAATGATGATGACCTTGCTGACGAGGATGTCGATGATCACGCTGATGATGAACCCTCCTCGGGAGAACATTCCTCGGGGAGCAAAAATAAGCATAACTCTAAAGGTTCTTCTTCCAGTGTCGAAGACGACGATCAAGACCACCCTGATGATGATGATGACGTCGACGATCATGCTGATGATGATCCCTCGTCTGCGGAGAGTTTGGCTAGCAAAAAGAAGCACAAATCCAAAGGTTCATCAAATATTCCAATGAGTGTCAAAGACCATGACCGTGATTATGATGATGATGATCACGCTGATGATGAGCCTTGGTCGGAAGAAGATGAAAAGGAGCACAGATCCAAGGGGTCGAAAAAACCTTATCACAGACTCACCAGAACTGAATCGAGGGAGACTGAGGGCTCACCTGAACTCCTTATCGCAATGCCTAAAGAGTCCCAAGATATGTCAGAGCCTCAAGTCTCATTTCTCCCTCATGAATTGGAGAATGGAAGAATGGACATAAACCCAGATAGTCGATATTATGACTCTATGGAACTTGGTAGTTATGAAATAAATAACGCAGACTCAAACGAACCGGAACTTGTTTACTCGCCTTTTTCACAAGAGACTAAAAGTCATCGTGCGTCATCATCCTGGAAAAGTAATAGGAGTAGAAGAAAAAAGAAAAGGGGGAGCGTAAAAAGAATAGGGGAAACTTCTAAAGGGTCAATGACCACGACTACTACTACTGCCAAGCCTAAAAGAAGGGTTTTAAAGTATAGGGGATGACGGGAGTAATATTAATATTTATGTTGTTATTTATTTGATTTTTTTGTAAATAAGTGCTCAATGTTGTATAATATTAATTTATTTTTTAATTTTGAATAAATATAGTATTTATTGAATTGCAACACACTGCTGTAAAAGCAAATTATCTGAATAATCATAATGCAAACGGCCACAGTTTGCAGTAGATATTTCGAGTATACACATCTGTATTGCGTTGACATGACTTGAAGCTCACGAAATGCTAATAAGTTCTTTCTCGTTCCAGCAGACACTTTTAGTATTTTCATCATTTCGCTGTGAAGGAGAACTTTCTATAGTTTTTTGCAATTATTCTAGTAGCATGTTGATTGTCAAGTTATGTGAATTCTTACGATCCATATTTTTCAATGTAAGTGCGGAAGCATTGTCCTTGAAGCACGAGTTCCACATAAATGTGAAAGCAATAACCAGTCAGGAGAAAGCTCCAGTTTAAATAGGAAACGAAGGAAATGAGCATTTTTGTTCCGGTCGCAGTGACGGACCACGTTGCTGGTACAGGTACTCCAAGTTCGCCCGCACTGCCTCCGAGACCAGTAACCAACGTACATTGGAAAGTATGGGTTACTGAAGAATATAATGTGGTAAAGGAGCGCATGGAATATTCGTTGCAGCCATCATCTCATGGATACTTTGTTGTTCGCCACTTTTCATTTTTGCTGGTTGTTCTAAGAAGATTTATAAAAGTTTAGGTAATGTTTTTTAATTATGAGGTATTGGTTAAAACTAAATTACTACTTTTCAATTCCGCGGTCCTCAAACTCAATCATACTGTTGAAAAGGCAACAATTGCTTTGGTTCTTTGAAATAGCCACAATTGTAAAAAAGCGAAACAACATACGTTAGCGTTATAACAGTTTGTATATCTAAATGTACGCAGTTATGCTTTCGCACGTTATAA
Source organism: Orchesella cincta (assembly GCA_001718145.1). Classification (NCBI taxonomy): domain Eukaryota; kingdom Metazoa; phylum Arthropoda; class Collembola; order Entomobryomorpha; family Orchesellidae; genus Orchesella; species Orchesella cincta. The sequence goes on along the minus strand of LJIJ01000807.1, from coordinate 55,739 downwards.
CCTTGAGTGGTTTGGATTTCATTCTAGGCCTCCTCTGTTTCTCGTTCCATTTTATGGAGACTGTAAAGAGTCGCAAATGCATTTTTCTTTGCAAGACGCAGCATAAATTAATTTGCTATTGTGTAGATGCCGAAACAGTTAGCATGCATTGGGACAGTCCCCTGGTAGAATTTCAGGCGATATGTTGCAAAATGAAAATGAAATGTTGATAAAAGCTCGAACATTTTCATATTTAATTCCGTTGCTCGTTAGTTATGTTGTATCAATATCAATACATGTGACAGAGTAACACAATATTCAGCACTGCCTTATCATTTCTCAGTATTCACATAAAAAAATAATTTGATATTTGATACATGGGATTATTACGACTTTTAATCATCATATTTAATGTCAACAGGAAGTCCTGTCCTCGCTGATTTTTCTGCGGCAGACGCAACACGACAACAAGCGAGTGTTTGCTTAGCAGTGATTATCAGTTCTTCCTTTCCTGCAGCGAATAATCATACAACATTGAGCATAATAAATCCAACATTAAAGGCAGTATAGTAATAATCCTTATTTATGTGTATAACAAACCTTGAACAACGTTGATAAAATGGTCGAGTTGTCTCTTGTATGCATCATCATATCTGGAAGCAAATGAGTACCAAATGGGTTGATCTTGAACTCCATCGCTTTTGTACGATTGTAATGTTACAGAGGATTGGTTATTACACTGTAGCATGCCTCCTGGACCAAAGACCTAATTGAAGGTTTTTATATATCGTATTAATAGCCTCTATGTTTGTTAATCTAAAAATGATGGGATGTAAAATGACTAATTACTTCAATTCTTTGATCATATCCATAAACCGCAAAGCGGCTGAGATCTATGAGAGCCATTGTCCCTTCCGGAAAAGTCATTTGAATGGCAACCGTGTCAAAGTCATCAATGTCAGCAATCTCCTTCCTGTGAGCGGTGGCTGTAGAAAATACGCGTGTTGGAAATTGCCCCAGAGTCCAACACACCAAGTCAATGTCATGGACAGCACAGTCATGAAATATCCCGTCTAAAAGTAAATAACTTGATCAGCAACGCTCATATTATTTACTCTTGTAACTCATCATTTGATTGGACTTACTGGAGATTTTCAGATATTCCATTGAAGGTAACGGGGAATCGCGTGCACACGTTTTAACCATGTGAACTTTGCCTAACTCTCCTGCGTGAACTTTCTTTGCTAGAGTACTGAACGAAGGGTCGAAGCGCCTAAAGGTATATATCAAGGGTTACGTTATGTTATGCAATGTCCAATTGTCTTTTAAACTCGGGATTTCGGCAGTAAATTATTTAAAGTGGCAGTTTTGTACCGATTAAATGCGCAAAGAAGAGGAAGTCCAGCATCCTGTGCCTTCTGGTAGCATTTCTTAATGTCCTCGTTATTATCAGCAATTGGTTTCTCGCAAAAGACTGCCTTCCCATAGTCCAGAGCTTTGAGCACGAGCTCCTTATGTGCGAACGTGGGCGTTGTAATTACTACAGCTTGCAAACTTGACAAAAAGAAATGGAGTAGAATCTTAATTAAGCTAATTAGCTGGATTGCTTCTACATTTGCGTTTATTTTTATGCGTATTTACCCTTTATCCCCAAGAACAGCATCTGTTTGATCAGCTCCAACAAATTGGATTGCTGAGGATGATGATCCTCCAATCATGTTTTCAATCTCTTCTCTTCGCTCAAATCTTTCTTCAACGACATACTTGAGGATTATGCGAGTGTTACCCAACAGGTTGCCGAGATGTATTGTGCCTTAATTTTTAAAATTATGACAATTACATTAAAAATATAGTCGTAATCGTACAAACTAGATTTGTTTGGCAGTATTAGTTGCTCACCAGCTCTTCCAACACCGAACAAAGCCACCGTAACTTTTTCATTGGTTCCAGAGGGACGTAAAAGCTTCAAAAAATCATGGTACTTGTAGTCCTCCTTTGGTGGACCAGAAGGTGTTTCGGGGTTATTTGCAGTAGTGTTGGAAATGGTTGCAGCAGGTGTTGGCGTGGGCGTTGGGGTCATTTTGAAAACCGTTTCAGAGGAACACGCAAGTGAAAGCGTTATACGTGCGAGAGAAGCAAACCGTGGATGAGACTCCACGTCATTTTACTTGTATTTATACTTCTTATAAAAACTAATTAGCAACCAGCTTCGGTTTTTGCAACCACGTTGGGGTTTTAAAATTAATTGACTTATTTTCTGCCACAAACTTTATGCTTCTGCCCCTTGACCTCAGTTAATTACATTTGTCAGAAAAAAGAGTATCAGTTTGATGACATTAAGCAGAAGGCCAAGGTTGAGGTAAAACATAAGCTAAGAAACTAGCATTTTTCATGTGAAAGCATTAAACTGTCAACGCTTTTAGTCGATAAGACCAAACCTCATAAATTGTACCACAACACCCCACATCATGTCACATGTCTAATGACTCGTTCGTAACACTACATTGATCTCATTCCCAACATCTGGATAGTCAAACTAATATTTATCGTGATACACTCTAAATGGCCTGATGCCTGATATGATGAGATCAAGTCAGTAATATATGAAGCAAAAGAATTTGACAGCTAGTCATAATATATAGTCAATACACTTCGCAGCATTAAAACATAATATAATTAAATTACTAATTTAAAATACGTAGTAATTGGATTAGTTAAGTTTGCGACAAGTCGTTGTTTAGTCGCTGAAAATATTGACATACATATAGTGACAAAGAACGACACATTTTACCAAAATTCAATAAAATGTGAACTTGCAATTAATTTAAGCTCTTTGTTGCTATCCTAGCAAAATTCTAGGTAAGATGTTCTGACGACAAAGAAGTGCGACAAAAGAATTCAATTGAAATCTTTCGAAGATCATTTGCAGATAGAAGCAGTAGTACGCTTTCATATTCCTCGTTTACCTTCATTTTGAAGGCATTCGTTCATAAAAAGCATGATGTGCATAGATATATGATATACATAGGAATTGGGATCCACTATGAAATATCTCTTCCTTTCTCAATTCTACATAGTCTTTTAATTTTTAATTTCCTCCCAAATACTACACCCACCCACCTGCAGATCATCGCAGTACATGTGTCTGGGACATTTATAGATGTTGCTCAATCTTCGTATCATATTTTGATGACGCTAGTCCACGCATTAAATTTATATGAGCTTAGAAAGACCAAGTACTCTGACCTTTTTACAGTAGTAGGTTAAAGAATAATGGCTCCATTATGTTTCCACATAGAAGGTGGGTTTACCCCTTTCGCAAAAAGAAGATTGCATAATTTTACCAAATACAGTTGATCAAAATATGCTCCATTGTTTTACCTTGTGTAATCAATATAAGATATACTTTAAAGGTTAGAACAGCTCGGACCTTAACTCTGGTTTTAAAACGTAAGCTGGGTTTGGTTGTAAGGGTCAATTGTGATGTATAACAAAGCAGTTTACCAAATAGGGTAATCCTGCCTTCTAAGTCTGTAAGTTAAGTGTTTTTGTCAGCCTAGTGCTCAGGAGCGATGACATATATGATAGCTTGCCGAAGGGAATAACAACGTGTTTACCATGCATGATAGATATAGTTGCAATTAGTCATTAAATTATCTACCTGACGCCTTGCACTTAGCGATGCACATATGCACATTTACTATATGTTAAGTAAATAAAGATAATTGTTAATCCAGTCGCCAACTCAATTTTTCATTGCCATCTTTCCATGAAGTTTTAACAGGATATTCGTGGAAAACAAACAAATTCACAATACAAAGGTTTTTGGATTGAAATCATAAAACTTTACACATTTACTTGACGAATCAATTTAATCCCAGTTGGGTGACGGAAACCATTAGCAAACACACCCAAAGGATATTTCATATATTTGGTAAACAAATAACGTTATTTGCCAGGCAAGTGGAGGTGTGATGTCCCTTTTTTATTTATTTATGACGATCATATACAGCATGGATAATCTCAGTTCAAATCCCGGATCTAATTATCATAATCACAAGTTAATTTGTTTAATGTGACATGCCTATGAAATGCACGATATGATTACTATTGCAAAACAAGTTTCATGATCTGATATGATAAGTTAAGCATAAAAAAATTATAATGTACGCAACTGGCTCTCAACACCGTCTTGTTAAGGTGATAACAGTGCAATTTTGATTTGACGTCAGTATAAAAGATGAACGTTTGATATGATTCTGCATTTCGTTTTTCGCCTTATCGGAGACAAATACACTGGATAATCCTATTAAAAGATCCGGGATCTGATTATCATGTAATTAAAACGTATATTGCTTAACCGCGGTGCAACCGCAGGGATGACGTCTCTTCAAAACATGCTGTTTAACAACACTTGAAATTATATGCGTCGGGATTTTTTTAAATGAGCCCTAAAATCGCGTTTATTGCTCTTCCATCGATGACAGAAAATTTATATATTTGTCTTTCATGACCACGCATTAATTTTTTTTATCAAAGTTTATCCACCGAATCAACAAGGAATAAATTTTGGTAAGCAACATGTCTAGTTGGATTAAAAGATTCGGGTTTTTGTCGGTAACTTGGTATAATATAATTACAGCCCATGTATAATGACTCCGGAACGCAAATTTGGTATAAAAGGAAATCAGTCCACCGAATTGTTACAAGTTGTAGCTGGAGAACAAGACAAACAACAACAGGACTAGTTTAAATTTTGAATTTTTCCGACTCTCAAGAACCAACTTTTCTTCACAATGAAGGCTTTCTACTTTGTTGCAGTATTTTCAACTGTAGCTGTCGCAGTTCATGGAAAAGGTAAATATCATTTACACACATCATTATGAAAATGTCACCCACGTCATCGGATGTAGATCCTTGTAATATTATTCTCCGTTTGTGAAATTTTTGCAGCTGCGATTTTGGAAGAGCATCCAATTGACTGGTACGATTGTAGTGGCAAGCCAGACGGTAACTACGTTCACCCTCAGACTGCACAAGATTCATCAGTTGTTCTGGAGGAATAGCTTCCCAGAGGGACTGTGCTACGTGCACCGTAGACCCTGTCCGATGCCCAGAAGGAAGAACAGTGTACAACGCCACCGTTGACGAGTGTCTCTGGGCTGATGAAACTGAATGTGGAGCAGACCAAGGATCCCCATCTTCTACAGTCGAACCCACCCGTCCCCCTACTACTGAGGAGGCTGGAGTCTCAACTACCGAGGAGGCTGGAGTCCCAACTACTTCCGACCCAAATGCCTGTGACCCTGAACTTTGTAAGAATGAAGGCTACTGCCAATCTTACCGCAGATGCGATAATGGAACTCTTGTGACAGAGGAATGTGGAGAAGGACTCGTCTGGAATCCACTCAACCCCGATGGCTCTGATCACATTCACGGAGGAAACTGTGACATTTGGGAGAATCTTCTTCCTGAAACTGAGGAGGAGTACAGAAAGGACCCTGAGTGCATGGCATGCTTCTGGAGGGCTAAGGGAGAGTGTGAGAGGGAGTACCTGTACCAAGCTCCAGGTCTTAGAAACAGGAATGTTCTCACCCTTAGGTGTGCTGAAGGACTTGTGTTTTCTCAGGGTAAGGAAACATGTCAACGTTGTCAAGATGTTGTGAGAGGAAATGGAGATGCTTGTTGCAGTGATGCTACTACAGCAGCTTCACCTTAAATTCAGAAAATTCTTATTTTAAACTATAATTATAAGACTGTAGGATTTATTTCTGGAAAATAAATCAAAGTAACGATGAATTAAGAAAAATTACTTGTGAAACATAATTGTCGTATTGTAGATACATCTGCATGTATGTCAGTAATAAATCATGAATATCATTCAGTAATGTATATTTGATTCCGAAAAGACAACTATTTAATCTTACAGACCTTTGGGGTTTTAAAATGAGGTTTGCAAAACTTATAAACTAGTTTCTACGTCCAAATTACTCATGTTGACTTGAATCTAGGAGAATGAAAGTATTCCGGAGAACGAATAGCTTGATTTCTGACTCGCACTTGTAAAAATTTTCAAGGTCACGTGGCTTTAAAAGCCTTGCTGAATATTTCCAAAAATTTGTAATTATTAGCCAACTTTACAATACAGATCCGAAACTAAATCTTCGAATAAATTAGTGACTCACACTACAAACCGTTTATGTGGTACAAACATCAGTACAAAATAACTTTAATGGGACAAAGGAATGAATGCTCTAGATGCACGAATTTGTATATATAGAATTGAGGAAATGCTCCTTTCTGCGATAGCAGTTACATTCTGCCCAAAATGTACTCATCCTCACCCAGTTTTCTTGATCATAAATATCATCGTTCTATCTTGCAGTCGTAGTGAACCAAAGCAAAGTTGATCGCTACGAAGACCTGCCATAACGCGTTGCACATTGAACATATCATGCATCTCCTTTAAAAAATGAACAACGCAACATGTTACATGACCTAAGTTGGCTGACACAGTTTTCTCATTACTGAATATGAAAAATGGCACAAACATGCGTCCACACATGCACCAAATGCATTGATTTTTGTGCATTTCTAGAACAACTGTGTAGTTTATGGAAGTACACGTTAAGCGATTGTGCAACTGCGCTTCCCTATTTATTCTTGTCAATGTACATACATTGCTAATCCATCCATATTTAGTATACGCTCCACCAAAGAAAATATACCATTTTATATAGAGTAATATTTGAATAAACTTTTTGCAAATAACTATACTTCCATATTTTTTTGCCGATCAGCAGTGACGATTATAGCTCACTGAATTCAAACCAGGAGGTATGTGGATGTATGTTAGTTGATTTTTAAATTTTAGTAACTAATTCATCTGTAGTGGCGATTGGGATGTATTCTAAGGCGACATAATGCCACACCAACGTCACTAACAAGAACAAATCATGTTGCGATGAAAAGCAAAGTGGTTGAGATTGAGATGGTCCACCTAAACACATTTGCTTGGGATGGGAAGTGGACAATAATGATTATCACGATGATTGTGCAACCGAAAAATTGTTGTGCAACCCGATGAAGCCCACACTCCTTTTCTTTGTTATATAGCTTGTCAGATCCCTTTTCACCGGCATCAATGAATAATCTCGAGTGTGTGTGTGAAGAGGAGAGCAGTTTTTTGTGTAGATAATCACCATTTAATTGTTTGTGGCTTCAAGTTTTAGAAATGTTTTCAGAGCTTAGTTTTCGGGGTTTTTAGATTTTAAATTAAAAAACTTTTGAATTATTTAGGGGTTTATTTTAATTGTTCCTTTTGTTACTCGTTGGGTAAACTGCAATCATGCAGCCGAGTCATTTAATATTGTTACTAGCCTTTGCTATCACACTAGTTTTGTTACTGCATGTTGATGGGACTGAGTCCACCTACGCATACACGGTCAGGGGTTTCGTCCAGGATGTTCGGACTCAACCGCTTCGGTTCATTGGGGGACTGTTCTTCAAAAAAGCGTTTATTCTCAAGAAACTGAAGCTGAAATGGAAACTGAAAAAGAAGTTTGTGCTTAAGAAGCTTCTCAAGAAACTGTTCCTGAGTAAGTTGGTTTGTAAGTATCCACTAATCACATTTTGATTCCCTTTAATACTCAATCAACTCTTTTGCTTTTCAAAAAAAAAAAACTCGAACAAGACGAAACGGACAGATTACAATGTGTTTGGTAGGTTAAGGCCAATGAGCTTTTGCACGTGCTAAGTAGGTGCTGAGGGACTATATACCAATACCAATCAGGGTGAATTTCTAAAGTCAGCAATATCATTCCCTTCGTGCCTTTGTTATTTCATTAGTCTGGCAAGCCAAGTCTAAATTTGAGATTAGATTAAATAGCCTCAGACGAATTTGTAGGAATTGACAACCCAATTTCACCACCAATTCATTAGATAGACAAATAAACTCGTCTACTTTACACGTGTCCGCTGAGTTAGGATGATGCTGAAAGCAGCTGCCAATACAATTCTTTCGAGACGTTTTTATTAGCGACAAGAAAGTGCGTGCCGTTTAACGGAACGGGTGCTGTCACCACTATCGCAGTATCATTATCATTACATTCATTGCCATTATCAGCGGCATGGGAAAAGGATTCAGACACTTTTAGTCTGAATACATAACATTATTGGAACAAAGAGTGAGACTGATCGTTGATACAGAGAAGATTGTGATAGCTTTGCCATTATATACTTCTTTCGAAGTACAGTGTTAGATACTTTCGATTTTTCTTATGCATTTAGTCTTGGAGGTGCTTTTTTGCTGAGCCAGCAAACTTTGTTTTACAAAAAAATCCTTTTTATATCTGTACAATACCGTTTTATAAAGTTCCACAGTGTGTCCAGAACCTTGGCTGCTTTATCCTGGATAAAGAAAGTTCAATAATCGTTTAATGCAGTTTAAAAAAAGAGTTGATAAGGGAATCGCCAGCAGGGCTCTAACACGTAGCGCTTGTTTAACTCAATGGCTAATAAATGAGAGTTAGGTAATAGCTCGCTATAATGTAAATAGGCTTCATTAAAAGACATGTGCAAATATCTGCAGGTTGGAAGCTAGCTGGATTGAAGCTGTCAACAAAGTCAATTCTGCCTCAGATATTTGCACAGTACTGGGGCTATAAAGAGCCTTATTACTGGGGCTGGGGTGGATGGAGTCAAGTTCCACCAAGCATCTATCATCACCACCACTATCCTCCTCTTCTAGCCTTCAAATCCCACCACGGTTTAAGTAGTAAGGCTGCATCATCCTCATCAATGTGTGTGTGTCTTGTGAATGCGTATGGATGGAATCTGTCAAGTCAAGTATCATCTGAGCAATTTTCTCCCAGACAAAATGCAAAAAGGCCAAGGCTTCATGAGCTGAGTCTAGAAATTGGGACAGACTTGACTGACTTTTAGCTCTCATAATTTAATCTTGCTTTTACTATTATTTATGAATGCAATTAATTAGTGTGCATCGAACTCTAAAATCTTCAAAACATAAATGCGCCATCATTAATTAATGCGTTTCTTCTTTTCCCAAAATCCCATTTGCTTTATTACAGTCGGGAGAAAGCGGCGTGCCATCAGATTCCCTGAAGATAATGGAAGCGGATCCTCGGGATCATCCTTAGGATTCAATACAAACCCGGGTCTAACACAGCACCACCAACATGAACATGAACAACAGCAGAGTAGCGGCAGAATGTTTTTCGATGAAGAGTTCCAATCTATTGGGTTGGGGCAACAAGAGTTGGACATGTTGAAACAACTACCCGAGAATCTCCAGTATGAATACAGGCAAGAGATGCAGGATTTGGATACATCTGCCTCAGAGCCAAAGGAAGAACACATTATGGAGTATCTCGATGTTACGAATCAGTTTGATACAGATCATTGCATTGCAAAGGGCATTTGTGAGGTCATGGCTAAAGGGAACAGGACGGACAACCGGTTCGAAAACCTACTTCTCGATTATTACACGTGAGTAAACGAAAAAAATCCTAATTAAACTGGACTAATGAGCTCATTAGCATTTCTTAGCACTTTTCAGAAACATTTTCTTTATAATAATTTGCATTTCTCTCTCAATATCATCATCCTACGCAAAAATTATTGACCCAATGGTTTCGCTTGGATTGAGCTCAATAGAAGCGAGCAACCACTTATGTTTGTTTTTTGTTTTCTCCCCAATTATGAGCAGTGAAGAGCCAGAAGCCAGAAAAGATCCCAATGGATCCCCAGCCTACATTTATGATTATGCAGCATTTCTCGGAAAATCTAGGGGAGATAGTCGGGCTTGTGCAAGCTACTTTCCCAAGTGTCCTGAGTCAAGACAATCGCTGAGCACCTTCATGAATGAAATATTTTCGTCGGAAATGTGTGATCCACCACCTGTGACAAATCAGCTACTGTGATGATAATGACGAGGTGTCGCAACAGAATATCAGTTTTCGATGGAAAGACAGGAGTTGTTCTTCCCTGGTCTCATTCTCTGATAAGTAAAAGCATCACCAGTAATTAATTAGGGGGGTCGGCAGCTGTTGTAGCTCTTGGTTCTTGTGAAATACCTTGTGGAAGACTTGTTTTTTTTTGGAATAGACAAAATATTAAGGTTTCGGGGATTTAATGTGTAGAATATTTTAATGGGGAATGTGTATATAACCTCTTGTTTTATGTCAATAATTGTTGATTGTTTAATTTTGTAAATAAAATATTAAGCTTTATTTTGCAACAATTTGATTTTACATGAGGGCTTTACTTTACTCCGGCTGGGTAGGTTGATCCGGTTCCTTTTTTATTTGGGCAACTTGATACTCTCCATAGTCGATGAAGCCGTCTTTATTCAGATCCCCTCGTATAAGTAAAGGATCAATGAGCTCTGCTAATGTTTCGTCAGTAAATGCTTGAATCTGGTTCTCAGTTTCACCAGTGTTGTTCTTCGTTTGGTCATCTACAAAAGTTTAGATCGGAATTGGTTAGGTTGTCGTTTTGCATACATAAATGGTTTGGAAAACTTATAGATTGAACTCACCGTGCCAATGTAAAACGCTTTTCATGAGCTCACAACCATCCAGCATGTTGTTATCGTCAGTGTCATACATTTTGAAATAGTGGAACTGGAGCTCGTTTGATGACATTTTAGTGGTATCAATAGGCACGCTCATGTGCCGCTGAATGTGACTAATGGATATATATTATGTTTGTTAGTATGCACGTAATTGGAAAAATGTAAAGTGTGAAGAATTTTTCGGAACTTACTCCCGTTCTTTATCAATACTGCTTGTGTCGAACATGTCACTTTTATGGTCGTGGTGATGATCATGCTCTTCAAGATGAGGTACTGGCTCTGTAGTCTGCTCATATTTCGCTGGAGGGATTCCAGGGGCTACACGCTCTTCTTGGGGAGGTGATTTCTCTGTGCCTGCTCATATTTCACTGGGGGTACTCCGGGGGCTACCCGCTCTTCATGGTGAGGTACTTGCTCTGTAGCCTGCTCATATTTCACTGGGGGCACTCCAGGGGCTACTCGTTCTTCTTGTGCCTTGAATGCGGACACCAAGAGTATGAATATGTATACCGTGGTGAGCATTTTTAGCAGAGCTCAATTGACGAAATGATTATTTTAAAAATCGTTCTCAATAGTTATTACAAACATGATATGCAGTGTAGTGATTTACAGTTTCGTTTCTCGCACGGACGATGTTTATAACGCTATTGTTCTATTGTACATTTTATTTGTTAAAATAACAATGGAATTAGTTGTCCTCGTGCATTCGTTGCTGCAATACATTTTGACCTTAAAAAAGTTCAGTAGGGGTATTAATTACGACATTTATAATTAGTTCATACAGAAGTTTATGGTGAAAAGTAGTAAAATGCAGATTCGGCTATATAATTTTTTTTTCATGAACAACATTTAGCGACATTTAGCATTTCAACACAAGCTATACTTTTATATCATTTGCTATATTTTCACAAGCATGAATAATTAAATATAAGTTTAGATTCTCTTTGGGATCCATTCTTAAAGATTAAGTAACTTCTGCAATGCATATTATGGTATTATATATTTTCCTTTTTATAAGGTGACATGATAATGATACGATTTCTGCAATGTCCTTCTCAATTATTGTGTATGGAATCATTATTACTTTTTCAAAAACCGATATTTTTTATATTTATGTCGATTTCATTTATTATCAATCAATGCATTTAAGCTATGTATGTGACTGGCATTTAAAATTCATCGGCTTTATCTTGATGTAATATGCTGAGCTGCTATCTTCGCCAAATCTTCTGAACAATGCCATATCTACATTTACATCTGAACGCTTCAATAGAAGAGCAGGTGACGTTGGCCCCATGAACTCATTACCCACATATCGACAACGCAGTGCATTTACCTCTCCTCAACTTTTGCTTCTTCCTACTTCATTCCTGTAGCATCTTTATGATAGTGTTCAAATAATGTGTAGGTGCCGAATTTCTTGTGACGCGTCCATACTGTAAACAAGAGATGTTTACTAAGCGAAATCTTTACAGTTTAAAGTGCTAATATGTGAGTTTATCCTCCCGTAATGCAACTACACATGTTGACATTCTTCTGCTCTAGCTCATTTTCATCTGTTTACATTACACACTCGAAAACTTCTCCAACTCAAAAGCAAACAATGAAGTATTTAAAAAATACAAACGTGAGTTATTAAAGAATATTTCATTGACGAGAGAATTCGTACGAAATATTACGACTTATGACTTCACAAACATATATTTCTATAAAATTGCAGGATGAGTAGTCAAAGCAAAAGGGTAATATGAGAACTGGTGTGATAAACATTAAAGGAAGAAGTGTAGAATTCTTTCAAATATTTTCATGTCGCGTAGGCAGTTTTGGCATAACTTTGTACAAAAAACAATTCGAGTTTGCATCATATCGTGAGGCGTACCATATACATATGTATCCCCCACGTTCAAATTCAACTCAGCAACCCTTGAAGGGAAATTGCATATATGTACCTATTATGAAAGCGCTGAATGTTATGACGCTCACCAACTAGGATCTCCGGTTTCTATTTTTGTGACGATGACTTAACAGCTTTTGCAACAAAAGGAAAATGACTTTTAGAAGCTCACTTTGTACATATTATAGTACGTGCGTGCACGTGAGGACAAAAGTAAAATCCCAAAATTTTTCATCCTCCTCAACAAAATGGAAAGTTATGCATGCATGAATGGGCTTGGCAGGTTCATAACCTCTCATAAAGATCACTTACATGACTTGATGGCACTCTCTTTGTTTATATGCATAACAGGATGTTATGATTATGATATTATGAGTATCGGTCGGATTCTCTCACACAAAAGACAAATCATCATTTTGCATTCAACCGAAGTTGAGCGGAAGAAAAACCTTTCAGTCAGGTGTATTGAGTTACCGTGTGTTTTTTTGGGGTAAAATGAAATGGGTTTTTAACTGCAACCTGGAATTACTCCTAATTCCAGTGCTGCTGGGCTTAGCTGTGGTGAAATGTTCCAAAAATGGGACTACTACTGAAGGGATTGGAATGGATTCGGGGAATGGGACAATAGCCGCAAATATTCTGACAAATGGGAATGAAACCAGTGAGATTGTTGGTTCTGGAAGAAACTCAAGACAATTGTGGTCGTTTGTGAAAAAAGTGATAAAAAGTTCTCTCGATCAACCAAATAATGGTAATAGTAATGGGAATCCAGTTTCGGGGGCTATGGGAGGAGCACTCAGCTCTTTGTTTAGTAGTGGCATTGCCTCTGCGATAAGTTCAGCTTCAAACTTGAACCAAAATCAAAATCATCAGCAGCTGAACCTGAACAATCTTCAGCAAACAAATCCAAATGAGTATATGCACTACCTTCTTTTAAACTCTCAAGCTCAGCAACATACCTCGTTACCGCATTATCATCAGCAGCAGCAACAGCAGCATAATAATCAACAAATGGATGGGAGCACTTCGGATCTAATTCAGAAGTATCAGGAGCAAATGACGTCTTCGACTAATAACGGGGAGACTGTGAGTAGCACGGGTAACCAGATTTTGTCAAAATTGGCTCTGGGAAGCATTTTGGATGACTTTGATCTAGATAATGTTGCAAATTTTCTGAGTTTTGGAACCTTTGAGAGAATGGTCGATAAGGTGAACAAATTCGATAAACTCAAATGTATTCCAAGGCTACTATGTCAAATGGTTGCGAAAAGACATGAGGACGCTGCTAAAAGTGAAGCTACTAGTACTACCACGAGTAGGCCGGGCAAGGCGAAGAAAAGGAGGTCAGATGATGATGATCTGAAAAAGGAGGAGAAAAATAAGAAAGAATCTGAAGAACAAGACAGTACAGAGGATGACGATAACGATGATGACGATGAAGATGATGAGAGTGATGAAGACCGAGTTGTGATTAAACCTGGGGCAAGTAGTAGTAGAAACGGAAGGTTCATGAGGGTAGATGAGGAAGACACGGAAGACAGAGGGAAAAGTAGTAGAGGTGGAAGGTTCCTGAAGGTCGATGGTGCAGATACGGCGCTAGAACAGTTTGTCAAGTAAGGGTATTAAATGGAATAAAGCGTAAATTGTAAATAATAATACAAATCTTGCAACGTCTTTGTTAATACTCTTTCAGATTTCTGGAACTGATGCAGTTGAAGGATTGGTCACTTTACCCCTACCTTCAGGGAGCTTACCAAGGTTCGCAAGTGGGGAGAACGGAAGACTGTGCTACTCGGTTTGCCAGCTGCCCTTTCTCAGACGAGCAACTAGTCTACTATTTTAATAATTACAATGGAGGATTTTTTCAGAGCATTTAATTCAACACAGTTTTAGTTATTTCAATCTTACATTGATTTAACTTGTAAAATATGTTGTGAAAATAATTTATTAAAATCTTTTTTACGCCTACTCACTAGCATTCTGCACACAATAATACGTCGCTTCTTGAACCGATTGCATGAAATACACAATGATTTATATTTTAGTCACAGTTGGTCCATGCAGTGCTATCGATTTTAAATAAAATTGTCGGGTAACATAATAATGACCTTGGCATAGTCGCAAAAGTAAAAACTGCTGTGGTATGTCGACAAGGCATCACGTTGCAGGTCAGGTTTTTGCGATCTCGTTTTTAAACTTTAGGCACGATACACGTACGATCATTTTACAGCAAGTGGGGGAGATGATCATCGTAAAGGTGAAGGTTGTAAAGTGGAATAGGAATTATGGATGGCAGCGTGAAACTCCAGAGATCAAGAGTTGCTTTTACTTTTACGTTGCTAAAGTCCCTTGTTTTAGATTTTAACATTCCAAATTCCATTCAACGTATTGAAAAGAACGTCAAACCATGGTTCCCTCGTAAGAATAAGAATATAAGAAATGTAATTTTTATCTGTTCAGTCATTTCCGCTCATTCACTCCTTTTGTTCCTTTCATCAAGGGATTCTGAAGTGCTTCTTGTTAGCATTTTCTGTTCTCAAGTCGTTCCCCTTCTATATCAAGATCGTTTCCATTTGGTACAGTGTCGTGTTGTCACACCGCCATGCTATAAGATGTCACTTTGAGCTCTTGCTGGGAAACGATGCGATACAAAAGAATAAAGTTGAGAAATAAAATGAAACTATTCAATTTTGAGAAACTCAAATATAGAACGCATATACCTACGTATCATGATGATTATGATTAGAACGAATATTTGTTTTTTCAACTTATCGCTGGTGAACGAATATTTCATGTCGATGTGTATGTATTTTGGGGAGAAAGTGAACAGAGATTCTGAGAAGGTTCTAACCCACCTATTTGTATTGTAGCGATGCAATTGAGTAAAGTTAACAAAGTGGAGCTCTTTGGAGGAACTTAATATTACTGTATTTTTAATGAATCACTTTTGATTACCCTTTCTTCCTCGAACCTCTTTATTTTTTAGCTCATCTCTTTATTTGATTGTATCAACTCTTCTCTCTCCGTTTATGGTTGAGCTGCGTCAGTGAATAAAAAATGTTTCATAAATGGGAACCTTCCTTTTCCTTTCGAAGAAAAAGTGGATCAGGACAAGAATCCTTGTCTCTTTATCTCTCAGTGAGTACCCCAAGCATTTTTGGAGTTTTGCCTTACAGGCTATCCCCATTATCCGCTTTTCACTCAGAATGATGATGATACGTATATTTTCCTGAAATTTCATCTCCATCCTCATCTCAATTCCACCTACACATGTGTGTATAGTAGATAGTGCCGATGCTTTCTATGCATAATTCATACCTAAGCCTGTGCATCAAGGCATGTGCTACCTGACTTGTAGGAAGTTTGTTCTATCATTCATTATGATTGTGATTATTTTGTATATATGCTTTCTCTCCAGCAATTGCAGCGAGTTTGATTGCTCACTCAATTGAGCTGGTGAATGCGCTTCTAGTTTTGATAATTAAAAAAGGCTCTGATGGTATTTTCAGCATGTTCATCCACTCATTCACGATGTAGTGATTTTATTAATGATATAATTTTGGTACTTGAGACAATATGTGGGTGGTTCTTGATTACAACATGACAGGGTGCTTTTATTTAAGGATATGTCTAGTTTTATAGTTGGTTTTTACAGCCAATTGGTTTACAAAAAGAAATAAGTTTGTTGGTGTGTATTTCCAGGAAACAGGTAGGTTTGTGCATATTGACATTAACAAAACCATGCATTCGATATGTCGATTTTAAGTACTTGCTTCTTAATTTATTTATTTGCTACGATAATCTAGTATGCTCCTCCTTCCAGCCTATGGTTCATCATTCGTTATAGAAAATTTCATTGAAATTTTTCACCCAGCATGAAATCTCACCTGACAGTCCTGAGTCCAACTTTCGTCATTTATAGCAATCCTTAAAATTACATAATATACATTTCTCTATAACTTGTACTACTTGATAACAATTTTCGATATCTTATCATTAATGTGTACAATAACCTAATCATAAATGTTGAATAATAATATATACATAAAGAATGAGTTAATTCATCACAATTTGCAGCTTCACGAGTTCACAAAATCTCCTCGAGTATAATATAGTAAATATACAACAAACAAAATAAATATGTATGAGATTATTATTTTCAACCCAAAATAGTTCTTTTCTTTTACAAACTTTGCTGAACTACAATATTCTTTCCAATTCCAAAATGCTACATAATCTTAACTCTTATAATGGCGTAATTTGATATTTTACTTTACGTCATCCGTCTTCGTATTTCCGTTACATCTAAATAAGTATAGAGTAAATTACACATTCTTATACGATAACATGTCGTTGTGTTAACCTAAATTCCAACACGGCTAAATAAAACATGTGAACTTTACTCTAGTGTCTATATAGTACGTTGTGTTGACCTAGGCGATGATGAAGATGAAACTACCCTAGCACTATATTTACTCAAGGTTCTCTATAAGAATTCCCTCACCTACGAGGTATCCGAAGGAGACTATATACGTGACGGACGTGACATTTTAAAATATATGAAGACGATATGAACTAGTCTAAAAATAATTGAAAATAGGAGAAAGTGATGGGTTACTTTATAAAAATGAAGGACTATCAAAATAAAGTATATTTGGGGCTTTGATAAGAAAAGTATGTAGTGCAGTAAGTGATTAAATGGATGTGATCTACAAAGGATCTCAAGGTGCCCCAGAAAATAAAATCTTTCCAAGTTTTTCTTGTAGCCTTTCCATCGTATGGTAAACATTACATAGTCGTGTGTATTCAAAGTTTTTCTGATGTTGAAACTTTATTTATAATTCCTCCCACTCAATGTTGCCCTTTTTTATTAGCAAAAATTTATTACACGACACTCCGCACCACGATTAATTTACCCTCAGAAACACGATATAGGATTGAAGAAACATTGTCGGTATAAGATTTGTCGCTTTCTGTACGCATAAGGGCCAACTAAGGAAAGCCATTTGTCACCATATTGGTTGCGAAGATTAAGTATCTTTTGACGAATGCGGAAACCCGGATTCTCAGCTGAGTTAATGTCTGGGCTCGATTCAGAGGAAATTTGAGGCTGGGCGGGATACCGCTTCGGTCCATCTTCAAAAGAACTGGAATAAGATACTCCTGGAATTTTAAGTAGACCTAAGGATCTCTTTCGCACTTCGCTACCAGCAGCATCCATGTCAGCATCAGGAAACGCGTAATTAGAAAGTGCAGCGTTATCAACTGCGTGTGCAGACCGCATTCCGGGGCTGTGTCGTAGCTGATAGTTATGCAAATCTCGGGCAGTGTCCAGGTAAACTTGCCGCGGATATGGGAGACTGCCACTTGGCCACACGTCATCCTCATTTCCCACTCGTAATGTGTCAACATCCTCCACATTTTCAAGGGATGCTGGAGAAATGAGATGTTGCGGAAATTGATCTTTCAGGTTTCCTTGTGAGGTATCCTCTTCCATCTCTTGTTGGCCGGTCTATGCGATTAGAAAACAACAGACCGTATGAAATACTAGATGTGAGTTGAACTTTAACTTATATTTATTCCAGATTTTAATGACGCTCGAACGGAAATATGGACGGTGGACTGACATACATTCCTTACACTAACAGTACTACTAACCCGCCCACTTTCTTCAATTTATGGAATAGTAATTTGAGATGATCATATGAATACAGGAAACTATTACTATTTAATGGGATTGGCGTATTTCACAATGTCAAACAAAAATCAGCTTTAAATAGTTAAGTAATAGGGATCCAACCCGAGTGCTCGTGGATGTTGCTTATATGTAAGTTCTTCAAATGGAAGGAGTTTACTAGTTTGATTTTGGCATTTAATTTAATACAATAAGATGGTTTGGGGGCGACGTATGGCATGGCACTCAAAGATTTAGGTTAGTACTTCCAAGAATCCACCCAGTTTGTAACAAATACACTAGTTTTTGAGGCGGAGAATTTATTACACTATTGGAACTACTCATCCAACATGAATATCATAACAACATCAACTCCACGATTCTCAGAAAACTGACCACAATCCATCCACCCATCCCACAAGAAAATATATGAGCGTTTTTTGCAACAAAAAAACTGTTTTCCTTTCATGCATCACAATTTATTGAGCTTTCAACGGATATTGAGTGAAGAAATGTGGGCTTCGCTTGCATAAAATAGTCAAGTGTTTGAGCAATTGTAGACTTTTTTACTGCTTTCACCGAAGCCGGCAACAGGCAAGAAGATATCGTTTTCAGCTTCTACACCGTTGTAAAAGCTGCATGCATAATATAACAGAAGAGAACAAATGTCACCGAAACTGAGATAGTTCGTAGCGCATTTCCAAATCGTAAAAAAACAAGTTCATCTTGTAAGATGAAGTACGGAGAAAATGAAAGTTGACATGTATCAAATAAGAGGCTGCAGAGTTTATTGGAATGGAGATGAAGACAGCTTCCATTAGCTATTGACAGATTGAGACAAAACTCGTCTGACGGACAAAGAAAGTTGCATTAATGTGTATGGAATGAGGGCCACTTGTAAACAATTTTGAGATGCTCAACTCAATCTTTTCACAAATGTGCGTTTACTTGGGTAAGATAATGGAATTTAGATACACTTTCATTATATTAAGTTATACTACTTGTACTAGGTTTGTTGACCACTCACTCAATTTGATAATGTCAAGAGTTCAGCCAACATGCATGCATGCATGCCCTTTTGTGTTTACAAATGTACAGAGCATCAGCTTTTATCCACTCTCGCTCCCAATTCTAATGCGTATGCTATTTACTCTGGAATTAAATCTGGATTCTGGAGTTGATCTGAATTAAATTGTTCCCTAAAATATTGCGACAGAATTGGAAGGGAAGATGGAAAACGAATTTAAAAGCCCAAATGTATATGCTTTTCTGGTGGATGAGGAATCATAATATTTTATAGAGAAAATAAAGGTGGGGTAAGATGCGTAGGTGGGTTCGTAACGTTGTGACAAATCATTAGGTTATATAGTCATATTCGGTAGGATTTGTACGGGTGGGTTGGGTTTGGAAAAGTTTCCAATTGCGTTAGGCACTTCCGGAAGACTCTTGATGGATTCGCATGACATTAATAACGCATTCGAGTAAAAGGTTCGTCATCATGTATTAAAAATTCGTTTCAAATGTAAGAACCAGTTTCAATTTAAAAATCGTGACGCAACTTTTGCTAAAATGGTCGACATTTTAAATACTTGAGAGTACAGATTATATGTAACATCCGGCAGAAACCCTTTTTAGAAAAATTAAATTTGCATATACTTCATCACTGGTCCACGTTGCAAATTATAGGTGGGCGTAACTTTCATTGAAGTCTTTGCTGAGTTTGTGAATGCAGCAAGGTCAACTTTAAGAGCGACGGGAGGGTTTGTAGACGATAAACGGAATTATGATGTCAGAAAATCCTATTATCGAATTTTTCATTCCCGATTATATATCCTTTCAAAAGTAGTATATGGAAGGGTAAATGTAACTACCGCATACAATGCGATAAAACTGACTTTTACAGACGCAATAATTCCCGAATTCAAAAGAAAGGGAGAAGGATCAACGAAAACGGGAAATAAATTAGTTTATAACCTCAGGTTAAAGTTGTATTGTCGTGCTTGTACAATACGCAATGTTTGCAATTACCTTAAATGAGAGCGGAAACATACCGAGATGAGCGGTTGAGCTTCTGTAAAAGTTTTTGTTAACTTCAAGTCAAGAGACGTGTGTATAGTTTAAGTACCCATAAAAGTGCTAAACTACAACATAAATGTTTGTCATCATTTGGAGATGGGTAGACCAAAAAAAAGTTTCTACTCATTATTACGGGAAGTGGAAACAAAACTTTTCATAGGATTTGACAAACTTTTTGTCATTGCTCATGGTTTTTCTATCGATGCTGAATAATTTAGCGAAACATTGCATTGAAGTTTCCAGCTTTATTGGGAGAGTAATAAACCAATTTATTTGAGTTTATAATCATGTACCCCATGCGTGTTACCATTATACGAGAGGGTAGATGAAAGCAGCCACAAATTATCTCTGAATACCTTTTACGTTCGTTATATTCTCAAACTTTTACTTTCTCGTTCATTTGTTTGTCGCATTTCTTGAAACAGTCATTACGTTTTGAAGTGTGTAAAGTTTGAGATCGGTAATTGTTAACAAAACTTTCACTTTAGATGCTGTTTGTTTTGTGTACATGGATAGATTGTGGTAGCAAGTACCAAGAATTGATTATGAATTGATTCCAATTAAACTGTCTGTTACGGATGCGGAATCGGAAAATACTTTCCTACGCACATCATTAAATAAAACTTCATGCACGTAATACTTAATTCGTGCATTAAATACCGACTCAATATGCCTATTTCAGAATTAAATTTTAAACTTTGCGTGATACGTTTATCTTCAGCACATCATTTGCGATATCTTGTCAAATCAATGCAAATAACTTGACCGTGTTGTGGTTGAAAAATGTGAAAGTAGTTTGATATGAATATGAAATTAAAAATAACATGACTTTTGTAATTAAAAATTTGTACTTACCACAGAGTGAAAAGATTTTCCACAGCAATTAGTAGAGCAGCTAAGAACTAAAAGTGCCAGGGTTGTTCCAACAATTGTGAGATTGATTCCAATTGGAAAGGCTGCAACTGCAACACTTTTTTTCCTATGCCAGAACGCCATGGTGGTTGTTGAGTGGTGTTTTCGTGAAGAAACTTTTTGAGTCTGATATAATTTACAGTCTAATTAGAAACTGATCAGGATGTTCACATTTTCTCAAAGTTTTTCAGGAATATATGTTCCAGTCTACTCAGCCCAAAACCACGAGCGAAGCGTGTAGCGACTAAAAAATCAGAACAACTTTCTCCGAAAAAATTATATTATTATTGAACGTTGGTAGCAGATGCAGCAGAGGAATGTTATTTTATCAAGTAATTTTCCGATGCAAGCTATCTCGTTTGTTCAAACTGTGATCCATGGGATGGTGGGAGCTATTATCTTTCTTCCTTTCAGTCTTAGAAGCGAATGAAGAGACAGAGAGGGCTCATCCCGGATTTTATCTTCGGACTCTACCTCTTCTAGCAAAGCGGAGTGGAGTGGGTGAGAGAAATCCAAGTGAAGTGTAATGGCGATATAAGACTGAGTGAATGCCGATGACTGTGACGGAGAAAGCAAGATAGTTTAATGGGCTCTTACGTTCCTCTTTCCCCATGCCATATACATACCGTCAAGTGTATTTCGCCTGAAGAATAAATTCTCAGCGAAGAGAGCAGCCCCGCACATCACATTGTTTGCTTTATCTGGTAGAAAATCAAACAGATGCTTTCACACAGTCAAACAACAGGTTGGTTTAGTTTTGCTATTCGGTGAAAGAGGAAAAGGACAGGGAGAGATGGGAGAGTGGAAACAACGTCTGTTTTTTTTGTTCCAGAGATTCCACCAGATGAGCTCATTTCCTTTCTAATTTATCATGTTTAGTATGAGTGTTGCTGCCATTCTTTTGCATAATATATAAAATATGGACGGACGACTGCCATCCAATATCAGAGCTTTCCAAAAATCATCAGGTAGAAGAGTGCACATTAAGGGATTTCGCAACTGTTTCCTTTCATAGAATCCCCTCTTCAAACGACATTTTATCGATTATCCAAAGGACATTCACCAGAATACAATGCTCAAGTGTCTCTTGACTTCATTTTCTACCTCCGCACTTTTTAGCATAACAAAGACAAATCATGCGTATTTCAATGGAACTCGTATTTCCTAATGTTTTTATTGAATACTAAGAAACTTTACTATTGTTTTTTGTTTTTACGTAACATTCTTTAAAAAATTATGGGAAAAAATGGCTACTACATTTACGTCATGTTCTTCTCACCCTTGTGTGAATATCATAGGTGTATTGTAAATGTATCAGCATGGAGCTCAGCAGCTCTTCTCCAAACCCATTTTCAAGAGGAACTGCCCTATATCCCTGAAGGAGACAACGTGTCTGAGATAAAGATGAAACAAACATGCTCAAATTGTTGTTCTTTGTTCGCCTGTCATGGTTTATTATCATAAAGTCTCACCGGATACGTGGCCTGTCCTACAAAATGTGAATCCCCAAAGGAGTCTTCGTCTGAAACGGAAAATCGTATCAACGCCAGATCTGGATTTAGAACTTTTATTGTAAACTTCTCGTTCCAAAACGGATTAAAACCGTTGTCGGCTGCAAAAAGTTTTTAATAAGAAAATGGATAAGAAATTCTAAGAATCCGAATAAGATTATGTTGGACGTAAATCATTATGATTTTGAAGTTCTGTTTCGCTCACAAATCCCATACCGATATATTTAGTTGTTCTAACTTTCTGGCAGTCAAAGTCGGCTCCTATTATCTCTACTTCTACAAACGGGCTTGAGATGAACTTGTTACCTGTGCGAAAGAGCTGGCGAGCTGCAATGATCTAAAAATGAAATGCACATCCAAACGTATTCACATCATTATTCTGTGAATTAAGGGCTTATTCAGCTTTTGGATTAATCCGTTTTCCTACCGTAATTTTAAATGTCAACGGCTGAATTTCATTCATATCCAGATCTCTGACGCGACTAGGATGAAAATTTTTGCGAAACATAAAGTCAGGTTTTAGCACATAGCCACAACCTCCGTTCTGACGGAATTTGCCGTGATTTAGTTGCATAGGTCGGTCTATTTATAAAATAACAAAGAAACTCAATACATTTCCTATTTTACCCTAAATTGCAGCATGTGAGGGTATGTATATATTGCACTACTATACCTGGCGTTTGATAGTTCAAGGCAACCATTTGACACCCAAAGTTCCAATACCGTATGGGATTATAATTGGAAGAGTCAACCCGCTGAGCCTTTGGATACACTCTGCTAAATTGAACCTGAAATAACTTTGGACTTTAGAATCAGGTTACAAAAATGACTACGTAGGTAGATGAAACACGTCATATCTGTCGCACCTCATGAAACCATACGTAAAATTCGGGATCAGTACTCATCTGCTTCTCAGCCGTTAATTCCGTGAAGCTTGTCATTTGGTTAAAGATTCGCCCTGTCGTACGCACTTCATCGGGAATCAGCTTTGGCACCGTGCAACAGTATATAATTTGTTTGGAAAACTCTTGAGCAATTTTATTCTTCTTCTGGATTAGGTAGCTTTGAGATACCTGCAAGAATGGGACGTGGCAAATGTTGACATGTGGATAGTGAAAGAAAATGAATTTCATGAAAATCGTTTTACCCTTTTTGTTGCACGGTTGTTGACAAAATTAATTATCTCTTGCCTACAAACAATACACAAGATGCGTGAGATTTCGGAAATTAAAAACATGATGCATAATGTAGTCGTTTCACGAGACAAAGACTGACTCACCATTCTTTCGCTTCCCTGTAGGTCGGGACTGCCGCCTTAAATGGAACTGGACTGCTAGGACTGTAGACCTTGAGAATATATGGGTTAGTTTCATCAGTGCGTTTCTCCACGTCAGCTTTTCCCACGGGAATGGATCCCTTTTGAAGTTCTCCAAAAGGAGAGTCTACAGGTTCTACCTCTTCCACAAAATTACTCGGGAACGTTTTATTTGTTTGCTCTCCCAAATCTCCCTTCCACCAAACACCATCATGCTTCACGACATTCGTTATCACGTCCCCTCTCTCGAAATTCAGTGAGTCTGCATCTAAAGAATGGTATGGGGAAATTGCTCTGCATTGAGTGCTCGAGTTTGTATTTGTGTCCAAGTAGTCTGGACTTGTGTATACTTTGTCGTCTGGAGCTTCCACGCTATGGGCAAACTTGTATAACTCTTCATTAACCGGATGTTTCAGTTTCAAGCCTCTGTAAAATGATTTCGTAGCGTAGTACGTGACCAGTTTCTCGATGTTTTCGAATCTGTTGTTAGAAACGACCAGTAGCCGACCATCTTCTTTGACTCGACAGTGCTTCAACTGATTCTCAACTCGGAAAGAGATCACAAAACGCCCGTTGGCACCTCCGTCACTCGAGTATCTCACGAGAAACGCTCCATTCAAAGGAATCTTCTGAAGCACTTCCTCTGCCTTTTTCCTATCCATCTTTTCTGGAAAGTGGTGGTTCGGATAAAACCAAGGTTGTTGCTCGTGTCGCTCGGGTTGGGGTACCGGCTTTGTAAACTTTTCTATAAAAAAGTCCTATAAAATGAAATCAAAGGAAAGTAATTTAGATGACGCGTTTTATGGGTATTATGGAAATATGACAGGAATAGACCATTTCATACCCGTGTCTCCAGTGAGTTTTTCCGGTAATAGCTAATGAGTGAGTATAAACTGTCAAACTGCTTGGAAGGAATCAAGAAGTAGCGAGTTTGCTCTGGATTGGATTTTATCCGGATGTGATGAGCTCGGTCTTGGGATCTAATGTATAAAAATATATGGAATGTCAACGTCAACGGAAATGCATTATTGATTACGTCACTCCAAGCCACACGCCTCATAGAACTTACAAGAAACACAAAGAATATTCCCCTGCGTAAGTGTCGCTTTGTCTCACAAGAAATCCACCTTCCACACCAAATTTCTTTACTCTGTCTTCTGCAGCTTTCACCCCACCATGAACTTTACCGTGAAACCACTTTTTGCTGTAGTGCAACTCTTCAATCGGCATAACCTTCAGGATATAATTTTCCAAGAATAACTTTCTCCCAACGAGTTAGTATAAATGCGAATTACAAGTTGAGCTTACAGAATTGGAATCACTGCCGTCGTAATCATTAGTATGGCTGCTGTCATCAACTATTTCCGTGTAGATGAGTTTGTCGTGTGTCAAAGCAAAGAAGTAGGGTTCCCACGTGCTTCCTCCCTCCTGGATATACATTTTTCCGTTTTTGAACGTGTCACTCAAGTCCAAATCTTTATCTTTTTCTCGTTCAGCATACTCAATTATTTCTTTGGCGTGTTTTGGCAACTTTTTGCATTTAAGAATTATTTTCCGTTTCAATTGCGAGGGCGAAGGGAGTTCCGTTTCGTCTCGGAACAACTGGGTGGTCACCAACATTTTACCAAAAACTTCCTACACATAAAAACAAGCAATTTTTCTAGCAATGCATGGAGGCAATAATTTGATTATCGATAATAGTTTGGTTGCTGGCACATACGTCAAACTTTTTTGCCATTATCTTCTGTTGTTTGACGCTACAATGGTTTTCAATGCTGAGGATAAGTGGATATCTGGAAATAAGGCAATTGTATCTGTAAGCCTGCATTGTTTGTAGCTTAATAATTTGATTAGTCCATTAAACTATTTGTTATCCTACTCTGACGTGATGAATGCATGATCCCGTATCGCTTTTATAACATCCAGGAAAGCAATCTTTGTGGTTAGCGTTCGGCCATGATAAATTACTGGAGTTCCATCACTTCCATCCCAACAATCTACAAAAATCGTTTTAGCCAAAACTACACGTTAGTTGAGATTCTATCTATACTTCTGACCTTGGCGAAGGCATCTGGTGTAAGCTTCCGTTGATGACTCTGATGATACCTGGTCTCCTGTGAGATACCTGTGGGCATACATTTGGAATATATTTTATTACATTTGTGTGGGTTTAAAAAATTTCAATTGAATTATTGTAAATTGATATCGTACGTGTTATGAGAGGAAGCAATCCAGTAATGAGACATTGGACGCGTCATGTCCTGGTACACTGACTCATATTTCTTGTTCCAAACTTGATTTTGCTTTAAAAACAGGAAAAATCTACTGCCTATTAGCATTAATAATGATTAGACTTGAAAAAAGGAATACTAATGTACAATTGGATTACACTTTCCTTTATGTGCCAATAATATTCAGACCTGGTATATCCCTGTTCACCTGGCAACACCCTGACCCTTCATTTTCTTCAAAAACACCCTATTTTTTAAATTGTAAATTGCGACCATAATTCAGTATTCTTAAGGCGTCAACTAGCAAGTTGTGCTAACAGTAGTATGCATCATAAACTACATTCAAATCTAATTAATACGCAAAAAATAATTTGTCTGAGCTGTGATGGCGACAGTTTTAAAAACTTGGTGTGGATATGGGCAGCTGTATGCTGTTCAGCATCTCTGACAAGCAAGAAAAAAACCGAATCGCTGCAATCTGAATTTCGATGATACACTTCCTGTATATTGTTCTTCTACCAAAAATTTAAGTTAAATTTATGGAAATTAGCCAAAAATAAAGAAATTGTTGATTGAGAATTTTGATGAAGAATTAGCCAAAATTGATTCGCGAATTTTGATGAGAAATATTTAGCCAAAATTGACGTGAATTTTTGAGAGAATTTTCGAAAGAAATTAATCGGCAAAATTGAATTAGCGGAATTTGGAAAGAAATTAGGGCAAAATATGAATTTTGAAGAAATTAGTAAAGGAGAAAATTAGCCCAAAATGAGTTGAATTTTGAGAGAAAATTTAGCAAAATTGATGAGAAATTAAAATTGAGAATTTTGAGAGTAGCCAAATTGGATAGAGAAATTATGGCAAAAAAGCGAATTTGATAAGAAATTAGGCAAAATTGAGGAATTTTGAGAGATATTGAGAGAAATTAGCATAGAGCGATTGAGAGAAATTAGCCAATGAGAAGAAAATGCAAAATTGAGCGAATTTTGATAAAATTCAGCCAAAATTTGAGAGAATGGCAAAATTATAGCGAAATTTGAAGAGGAAAAATTAGGTGAATTTGAGAGGCAATATGCACGCGAATTTTAAGAGGAATTAGCCAAAATTGAGAGAATACTTAGCAAAATGATCTTAATTTTGAAAGTAATGTTACAAAATTTGAGAGAAATTAGCGGCAAAATTTGTGCAATTTTAGAGAGACAATTAAGCCAAAATTTGAGAGAGAATTAGGCAAAATTTGACTGCGAATTTGAGAAAATTAGCCAAAATTTTGCATGGAGAATTAGGCAAAATTGATGCGATTTGACGAGAAATTTTAGCAAAATTTGACGAGAATTAGGCAAAATGACGCGAATTTTGGAAGAGAAATTAGCAAAATTGAGAGAATTATGTGGCAAAAAATTGAGCGAATTTTGAGCCAGAAATATGCCAAAATTTGAGAAAATTAGGCAATTGACCGTGCGAATTTTGACGAGAAATAGCCAAATTTGATGTGAGAATTAGGCAAAATGATCGCGAATTTTTGAGAGAAATTAGCCAAAATCTGAGAGAAATTACGGCAAAATGATCCCATCGGAAATTTTGCAGAGACAATTAGCCAAAATTTGAGAGCAACATTAGGCAAAATTGAGCGAATTTTTGCAGAGAAATTACCAAAATTGAGAGACAATTAGGCAGAATTGACGCAATTTTGAGAGAATTTAGCCAAAATAGTTAGCGAATTGGTGACCACGAGAATTTAGCCAAAATTTGAAGCGAAATTAGCTAAAATTTGAGAGAATTTCAGTGAGGATCTTTGAGAGCATTTAGGCCAATACATCAGCCCAAACAAGACAGAAATTTGCCAATATTTGAGAGAAATTTAGCCGAAAACTTGACAGAAAATTTCATAATATTTTGAGAGAAATTTTAGCGAAACACTGACAGAAATTTTGTATATTTGACGAGAACTTTAGCGAAACTGACAGAAATTTGGATAATAATTTGAATGAGAATTTAGCGAAAAACTGACAGAAATTGCTAATTTATGGAGGAAATTTAGCCGAAAAACTGACAGCAAATGTGCCTAATATTGAGAGACATTTAGCGAAAACTGACAGAAAATGTGCTAATATTTTGAGGATTTAGCCGAAAAACTGACAGAAATTTGCCAATATTTTTGAGAGAATTTAGCGAAAACTGACACAATTTTAGCCCAAATTAATATCCTAGATTGTTCTTAAGCCATAATATTTTGAAAATAAAGACGCAATACGAGCTTAAAATTTATAAATAGAATTTGTGAACAAATGTCGAAAATTTAATGTAAAGTAATTGGAAATAGAGAATAATTTAATCACAAAGTTCCCAAATGCTCAGAATTCTCAAAAGGTAAAGAACGGATAACAAATATTTGAAAATCAGGCCTTCAAAAATGATAAAATTTTAGTATTTAGTATCCTAAAATAAGTGAAAATACATTTATCGACATCTGGAAAGCATAAGGGGGACTCTAGGGGGTTGTTTTCGTTGAAAGTTGAAGTAATGTGTATATATCTAATAAATATTGATGTAAGTGAGTGTCCAATAGTACACATTACACATAGGGTGTTTTGATTATTCATTGCGAACACTGACCCAAAAATGTAAAATTCACTGCTAACAATACTACAAACACCCTTCCAAATTACAATTGCTCTGCATATTTTACGGGCTGCGCCCTCCAATCAATATCCAAAACCACCCTCCCCTTCCCAATTTTTTCTAAAACACCCTATCACGTTACAGTTCCGGAAGGGGAATCCCAGCCTTTGAATAATATTTTCCATATTCAAATACCTCGTGTGCATTCATATATGCAACTCCTTTAGATCCTGATCCTGCTTTCACATATTCCCTAAAAAATGATATATATTCGTTGAACGAGACTTCATTTTGTTCGTGCTGCAAAAACTCTTGAAATCCATTCAGGTCGATTTTACTGCCAAATGCATACTTTCCAAAACAGTCCGTGAAAATCTTTTGAAGCGTTCACGACCAATATATTTTAGATTATGTAGATGAACATGCTTATGATATGATCATAACGACGAGTCCGTACCTGCTGGTCATGCAAGAATTCTCTGACTAATTTAGTAAATCCGAATATATTGAGGGCTCCATCTTCATCCTGAACAGTTTGGAAGGTATCCTTGAGCTTTCCGGTTGATATTTTGTAGCTTACACGATTTGTAAAGTCCTTCATTTGCTTCATGGTAATGCTATAATAAGTGAGCGACATGAATTTGATGAATTACTAGTCTTATAAACAAATATGTAGGCTTAATTAAAATGAGCTTTTATTGCATACGTGTGCTGATTGGAATTCGCAACCATCATTTCGTACTGCTTTAAAAACCAAATGTCCAATCGTGCAAGGTATGAAGTTGGCCGTTTCTCTATCAGGTATTCCAGCGCCTTCATCCATCCCTCTGCTTCTTTCTTTGTTGGCACTAGTTGACATGAAATCAGTTAAACCGCGTCAAGCGACAAGCTTAAAATATGTATAATATGGATACTGAAAGTATGTTACAAGCAACAGAAAGGGTATCCAGTCGGAAATCAATTCCATAAAATACAACAAAGCATCGGGAACTCTCAATCTTTTTGGTGTCTGATGCCCATCGCTCAAAATCCTTTGAGGATTTTCCTGGTCGCACTTCCTTCACCTGGAATAAACTCACTATAAAAACAATTTCAATTTATACAATACGTTCATTCTAAATTAGGGGAAGGACTTGTCATTGCGAAACTAAAATTAATTGAATTTTTGAAGTTGTCAAATGTAATGATTTCTTCATTGTGTTTAAAATTCTACTTACCGTTTTTATCCACCTTTCCAGTTTTGATATTTTTGCAGATAACCTCGTATGTGTCATACTGGAAGGATAGAATAACATCAGATTTCCTTCGGGAAGAGTACCTGGTTATCTCAATATCACCCAAAAAATCCGCCCCTACTAAAATACTATCCATTGGCATTTTAATGGTAACAACCACCTTATAAGCCCTTTGAACCAAAAACGCCAAGTTTCAAATACAAATTTTAATATTCTATATTCATCGTGAAATGACTTTAAGTTCTGCAAGGAAAGTTACGGCATAAATTCCCAAAACTGTCACGATGCTAAAAACCAGGACATTTTGACTGCCTATTGCGTATAGCTCAGCATACCAATCAGCATATTTGGATGTAAATGGTCGTGTTATGATAAACAGAATGTTAAAAAATAAGTTGAGCTTGATTATGGAAAAGCGTCAGTTGTACTCTGTAAATAAGATGGTTTAGATGCGGGTGTGAGCGAGCGGAAGTGTGTGGTGAGCTCTGCGACCATGGACATGACATGACTATATAAAATTGTATTGAACACTATATCAGTAATTAGTACACAAGTCCAGTCCATTCAATAATTAGGTAGAGTTGCATAGGATTATGTTGCCAGTTACCATTATATATTAATTAACCATACTCATTCACGTATAGATATGTAGAAGGAAGAAAACTTTTCTTCTGAACTGTTCTCTGCTTGCAAGCCTAAATGCTGAATACTACCAACCAACAACGATTCTATTTGTAGCTATGATGGCAAGTTATTCTAAATAAAGTGAATGGAAATACTACTTTTAGAATTTCCCAGCCTTTTGCACAGAGTTTGTTTAGGTAACTTTATACTATATCGTAACATTTATTAATTTATACCTAATAACCGGATAAGTTTCAATTCAATTCATCCACCTCATATAACTTAATCATCTATAACACTAACAACATATAAAAAACAGTATAAAAGTTTTGGTTTCAAATTCATTATACATTTACCGATATTATCGTTTCATCAAGGGATTCATTTGTAGGGATTTGATTATTAATCTGTAAACTAAACAAACACACTTCCGAGCTCCAAGTGCCCTATAACCAAACCTTTATACACTACTCTAAACTATGATAAAAGTGGCCTATTTTCGGAAATGAACTGCTACATCAACGCAAATACGCATGCTACCTAACCAACTATATGATACAAGATCATAAAAAAGAATCTAACAATACCGTAGATCAAAGTTCAATTAATCATATCTCCAAGCTCCGATCTGAAAGACAATAGCGCATTTTCACAGCAACCCTAAACATCAGTGCAGGCACATTTCTCAATGGAATTACAAAACACACAGTTGTGAGGAAATTGTACATAATACTTGTAGATATATGTGAGATATCCTGGGCGTTTGGCGTACGAATTCCTTCCTCTTAGATTGGGTATACCAAAGGGATATCCTTGTTTTCGTTTCTTGGCCAAAAGGCAGTAAGTCTGAACTGCATGTTCACCGAGGACGCTTCTACCGGTGCTCTCGCGATTACGTCTACCTCCGCTGTTGAAGTATCGCTTTACAACAGGCGCCTTCCTATTTCGTGTGCGCTGTCTTCTATTTCTTGTTCCTGAACCCCAGATTACAGACTCCATGTCCAAGGGGCGAGCATCAGGAGAGTTGTCAGAAGGAGTTTTCCAGTTACGCTTCTGGGGTCTCACTTTCTCCCTCTCCTGCACTAGCTGATACAACGAATGTAGTACCTAATATTCAAACAATTATTACTTACTTCTCACCGAAACATTTATCATGACAAATTCAGTAACTCGCACTATTACGTACGGCTTCAGCATATCCCTTCTTCTCACGCGCAATGAATTCCAGGTACCATTCAGTGACGCCCAAGTTGAGCTTTTGGAGCACTTCAACATTCAGAATTTTCCAGTTGTGCAGTTTTCCCTTGAAAGTGTTAACTGGCGCAAGATAATTGTCTCCAACATGGCGGACCTCTGGAATACTAAGCTCACGAAGTAGAAGCACAAATAAAACTGTAGAAAACAACCAAAATATAAATTAACCACTATTTTCATCGCATCAAATTGAATTTAAATTAAAAAATTAAAATCATACCTCCGTCGCTAAACATCCCACAAATATCGTTGGCTCCAACATGCTTCAGTATATCAATTGTGCTGAACCACTGCATCAAAGTCTCCGTCATTGTGTCTTCACCTGCATCCTGCATCTGAGAGTCCCACATATTCAGAAAATAGTGTTCGTCTTCCACCCCTACTGCCCCTTCGTGGTTCATCCTTCTTTAATTAACAATACCAGTTTTATTATTAGAAACACTTGACTCAGTAAATTCATTACCACACTGATCAATCGTCGTAAATTAAAAACTTAAAATGTCAATAAAATGACATTAAACTTACCAAAAAAATTTAATTTCCAAACTAATCCCTTTCGCCAGAATCGGAAGCTCGTCTGAACTGCTAACAAAGAACCGCTACAACTTTACTAATGACTGGGTACTACAACCGTACAACAATGTCGGAAGCCGAACAGAAACATTCAAATGAGTGGACATCGATACCGAAGTTTGAAGTGGAACGTTAATCTGCATTGGATAATGTGTTTTGCATCAAACGCTAAATAATTATGGTAAATCTTACAAGTCACCTTCACACAAACAACAACAACATTGAAATCCAGGAGTAATGAACTATGAACTGCTGATCCAAATCCAATCTCAACTTTTGCATTTCCGAAAAACAACAAAGTATGCAAATCCTGATATACCTTACTTCATTTCATCCTTGCGGATAAGGATATTTGATATCGAGTTCCTTTTGCAGAAAGAGAGCTTGTGTATTCACAGCGATATCGAGTGTGTGCATCCAAAACTTCAAGCTCCTGCCTTTCAGCTTCCCCTTTGTGTTTTTACGGAACCAACCTAGATGGATGCCACGTGCCGTATAAAATATTTTGACGAAGCTTCGTAGCTTCGTTCTCACTTTCTGTTCTGTATAATATTGCATTGAAATGTATACGTTATCCAATATCCTTTTGATGACAAAGGAAAATGTACGGAATATCCTAGTAGAATCGGTTCGTAGAGCTGACTATTTAGGAACGCTTTTTTCTGACTTAAATAAATTATATTTGCAGAACAACTTTTTGGAACAACAAGGTATATCGAATTGAGTACTTATGGAAAGTTAGGTTCTGAAGAATCCAAGATGCCCCAACAATGCAGACGTATTTAAAAGTGATGACTTATTGCAAGATTTTTAATTTGAGACTCTCATTATGCATGAATTGAAGTGAAAAGTGGCAGCTGTGTGTGTTCCACATAGATTCGTCAAATCAAAAACTGGTTCAGGAACACCTTTTAACGTATTTAATGTGTAAATTTATGATTTTTTGTATCAATTTAGCTTCCACATGAGTCATCATAAAAATTTTGTATCGACCATGTCAAAATCATTTGCAGTTATTTTTCTTGACCTCCTTTGTCCTCAAGTTCTCGACTCATTAACTTAATCCGTAGAACACAATAGGGTTGATACTTCCTGCTGTTTTAACCACTCTTGGGAATAAAAATAAGTAAAATGTCCATTAACTTCCAGCTGAAAATCTGTACCCGTGGAAAAATCAATTTGTGATAAAGGCGAATCCCATAAGCTTCCTAAGAAAACCGGTTTTCTGACACATTTCGTAAAGAGCAAGAGCATGATGCACGTCATATTTTTAAGAAAAAACGGATCATAAGTGCACATGGTTTTTAATAGTTCCAGTTTAGAGTGGTTGGCATCTCAAGGGCTCAAGTGCCCTTGGCGAATTACCGAACATATTCTTTTGTGATAGTAGCATCATTAGTTTAATTAATTGCTCCCTTTCGTCCAGCCTTCCTTGTTTCATAATCATAATATTTCATACGCATTCACTACCACTTCATAAAAATGAATAACAAACGAGCTAACGGATGGCTATGGTCATTGTCTTTGAGATTTTGTTCATGGACATAATATGAAGAATCATTAATTTTACAAACATGCCAATGCCCGTTGTTACGATGCAACTGACCTGGAGGGAACTCTTGTGGGAAACCGTTGGGGATTCGGTCAGACATTTTCTCTTCATGACCATTATTGTGCTTTAGTACTTAATGGTTCCAGTTTTAGTGCCAAAATTTTAACACAGATCACTGAATTTTTAGGGTATATTAAATTCCTATAGTAGGTTGAGCTGTGGTTTCATTGATACGTATGTTTGCGATTCTCCCAATGAGTTGAGTAGCTTTAGTGCATTATTGAATTGTTTTGGAATATACCCGTTGGTGCTAATTAGGGTGTCTTAAAACTTACAGAGCAGAGCATTCGAATTTCGAAGAATATAGAATAGAATACAAGATGCAAGTTCCTAATGAGCCCTTGAGACAATTTTTTCCACTTTCCTTGAAATTGATTAGGCTGGTGCGTGCAATATGAGTTCAGCCACGGGCAGGTTATGAAAATGGCATTTTTACACTTTATATGAAGCGTCAACCTCTTCACCACATGGATGCATCCCGTGGGAATGAAAAAACGGAAGGTAGTTAGGTAGTCCCAAAATTTATGAATATTCAAAGAGCAGTATCATCAAAACATTGATGAGTAAGTGTGGATGGGTTTCACGTACTTGACGCTCGATTACGAGATATTAGCAATCAAGTCACGTAGCTCAAGTCAACCCACCAAAACATCCGTTCTTGAAAACACAAACGTATGTATTGTTCAGCGACCGGCAAAAGCCAGGAATCTTGATACAGATCAACCCGGAACTACTTTCCGGGGAACAGCAACGATGCGACGGGATGAGCTCCAGAAGCACTTCCTCCTCTCGTACTCTTTTCCACTTCATCAGCATACTGATGAGATACCGTATCGTAAGTGGTTCCATCAACTTTAATTAGTTGCAGAAGACTGAAATTGAGTAATGTGCAACTGCATTGAATGGTTATGCGTGTATAAATTCACTAAATAGCATTTTCACTCGAAACTGACGCTTGTGTCTAGTTGCCGTAAAAAATATGGTAGATTTCACCAGAAAAGAACATAAAATCCCTGAAACAATGGGCTCACGAGTAATCAACTTGATAATCAATCCAGTTCAGTTGGAATGATTCAGAAACAACACAGTATTGATATAGTTTGCCACTTCCGGTGTATTTAGGGTGCAATAGACAAACATATAAAAATATGCAAAACCTTCCGCACGAGCCAAAAACAAACTTGAAAGAGTGTAAAATGTTATGATGCTCCAACCCACACGCGCCATATGCCATGATTCTAAACAGATTAAATTTGTAATTAAGCAAAAACCTGTTAGTTTATCGTTTGGGTTGGCTGGCTACCCACTATCATCGATTGATCCCTGATAAACTATAGAGCAAGGTGCACAATTTATTTGTTGGTCAAATGATTGGGATTAGATACACTCGCATTCATTCAAAATCTACGAGGTAGATAAAAATTCATAATTCACGTGCAACATTGTTTTCCAAAACGACCTGAAAATGATCAATCACCCTTTCGCCCCCACCTGAACACCATACCATACAGACAAGCATATATAGCGTATAAATAGTTGATGCTGTTATGAATGCATACTCCGATTTTTTTGACAGATAAACACACGTCAATGAGTAGTATGGCTACAAAAAGTGCTTCCGGTCTGCCCAGCTGCTACGAAAACTGCCACCGCATAAAATGCAGACACCCTTTGCTGCACACCTGTGTCTCAAAACACCGAAAATTACTCATTCAATTCAACAAAACAATGCGGATAATGATGAAAACTGAACGCTCCGTTTGTGCGTCACCCAAAGCCAAGCCAAGCGTCATTTTGAGCTCATTTCTACCCTTTACCACACGCTCTGCAATTTCACTTCTCTCCACACACATTCAGGTGTCCTGGATCGAATAAAGCTCTCCACAACAAGAATCCGGAACTTGATTATTTTTTGAAGATTTTTTCGCATAAAAGTGTGGGTTCAAAAAACTAATAAACGAGTAAATAAAAACGTCTCATTATGTTTAACCCACATCCGCGTTGCAAGTGTTTAGTGATGTTCCAGGAGCAGTTTCGCAAACGCTCCAGAGTGTCATTGAACGATTGCCAAATATGCAAACACCCTTGTGAGTGATTACAAAGCAGTTTTTTACATCATGTTTTGATATAAAAAGCAAATATTTAGGTATCCGATTGATCTCGTTTGTTTCATCACGTTCCTACATTAAGTAAACATTTCGGGGTAACGTGATGCGATGTTAAACAAACAACGTTTCACTCATCCGATCCGATCAGTACACAAGAAATACATACATTTCAAACAGCTCGTGTGAGTGTAGAGCAATAGCAAGTGTTTTAAAAACGTAAATTCCCATGAGCAAGTACAAAATGTTTTGAGTTTAGAGACATTTCGCATTGCAAAATGCCTTTAGCCGTGGGACGATACGGCAGTTCCAGTTGATGACAACCTGCAATCAAAACACGCAGAATTGCGTAAAGATGAATCGTTAGTGCGATGGATCCCACGCTATTGAATAGCGAGAGTATTTAGGGCTTCAATAGTGCATCTGGGATTAATTGCCACCACCCTATCGAAATGGTGCGATATTGGGCAAGTTTTTTCGGGTAAAGGGGGAGATTAACAATGATGCGTTCAATAGCATTATTGTGATGTGATGAAGTATCAATGAGCATGCCTCTGGGAAAATTTATCTCAGCTCTACTTCATTTGATACCATATGACGAAATTTTTAAACAAATTACTAAACATATTTCACAGTTAGTTATACAGTATATTGGGAATTATTTTTAAATAATTATTGAAGCATTTTACCATTTCACGCATTCAAAATGCTGCAGCTACTACTGTTTTGAAAGATGCTTTGCATCATAGCATTCATAATGGTGAGATATTAAGCTAATGTTGCCCTTTCTCCGGTAATATTCAACAAAACAGCAGTACGTAGCATTAGCATTAGTCAGGTGTTTTCGCAGCAGGAAGCCTTCGTGGCTTTTCAGCAACCAGAAATTAATGCAAGTTTGAGCTCTCAGATTCATCGTATAGTTTGGCAGATCCCCTCGATTTTGATCTTTCTTTAGAAGAACTTTCAATAGAAGTATATAATAAACGCATCAATCTTTTCGAGTTTATTTCGTACTGAAAGAGGTCATCAAATAAAAGCATTACAGCCAAGATATTGATGATTTCAAGTAAAAATTTTAAGTTTGTCCATCGATCCACCTGCTGCTTCTGCCATAATAAAACGTACAGAAAATGGTGACGATAACAAAATATTATGCTTCTTTACTTACTCTCACATATGTGTACACACTCCCGAGTTAAAATGTCAATCTAGGCTTTAGGAGAGATCATAAGCATAATAATATACAGTTTCACCCCAGAAGGATTTATCCAGATGCTGTTAGCTGTTGCGTAATAGTATCATTCACACACGCATTACACACGCATGGAAAAAAAGTGTAAAAAGATCATCCTGACCTTGCGACACGCTAGTTTACTACGATTACTTTACCATTTGTAGAAAGTACACTTATCCCAACGAAAACCAGGTACAAGAAAACTGGAGCTCAAGTGTCAAAGACTCGTAAAAAGAAGGATTATTCAAACAAACATAATACGTTACATGTTCATTTTGATCATGGTGCTGCTGAGACTTTTACTACTGCTTTCGTGTAAACGAGTACTCATAATAGACGAATTAGTGGGTCGAGTTATATTTCTTACACAAACGCATCAGGTTTCTTTTTACACGATTTTGGAAGGGTCCATTCTACTCACTTTCACCCTTCCTTCAACATCACTACCAGAAACTAGGAACCCACCGTGGATAATCCATAATAGCAAGTACATTATACAACGAGTTAGAGGAAGGGGACCCCGTTTTTTACCCTCGTGCATGATGATGATGGCTTGGCTTCGTTGTCGTACAGGTCTGGCGTCATCATGACTAGCAACAGAAACAGAGTGAGCGGGAGCTAGACTCACGTTTTTACTACCAACAACCAAACTTACTACAAAAACGGAATAATAAGTTGATGCTAGAGAGAGAGAGAGTAATATCATAATTTTGGTTTAGGATGCATTCGATTTTGTTTCAACCCAACTCAACTGAAAAAGCACATGTTCTTCATGAACATGAAGAATAATCCTGACGTTTGGTTAAAACTGAAGCTGTATGGTAAAATACACTTGATGATTTCAATATACAATGTCCGATCCCTATATAGCGATGTTGTGCTGCAAGTGCACACGGCCATATAGCCATAATATTATATACATTGAAGTAGAAAAGGAGAAGCAGAAAAGCAACCCTCTCGTTAGGTGACTGACAACGCAACAACAATAAATGAGTTTTCCTCGACTCTTTATACAAATATATTACGTTGCATTTATTTTCATGTTCCTCCCTTCTCCAAAAAGCGAGTCTTCTTTCAGGCTACGCGAGTCCCAGTGTCTGGTGTGTTAACACGGGGATACACTTTAAAAGCCCAAAATCAAATGCATTTTACCAAACAGTATGGAAATCTAATATGATTTACAATCACACAAAAGAACCCCAGAGCCCCTTGTAATCACCACTCGTCTTCAATGTGTTGAATATAATGTGAGCTGGTTTGTTTAAAAGGTAAAGGAAGGAAAAGCTTTTGTCAACTTGTAAGAAAGAATAATAAGCATACGGTAAAGAAAAGCCATAGTATCATGCGAGATGAACAATCATGGGGTAATCTCGTACACTATGAAACTGAGATAGAAAGAATTGATATGAGGATATTATTCCAAACGCAGGTTAAATTTTTAGAGTAGCCAAAAACATGAATGCTTATGAGTAACAAGGAAACACGAGTTAAAATTAGTTTTTAACGACTTGTTAAAAAACTCACGCCAATCGGAATACATGTCAACAGTCATAATTAGATTGAAGTTTTTCATGTCTTTTTATAGATCAGTAGAGCACCCTTCAGTTGATAAACGGTGTCAGTAGTTTGATTTTTCACAGACTCGTTATACTCATCTTTCATCACGAGCCATAATTCCAGACACCCTATCAATTCCCACTTGCTCGGGACAAAAAAGATTTCGCATTACTTATTTTTATGCTAAAATCAATCGCAAGAGTCATAAAATCTTGTGCTTTTTGGCAAGCAGCCTTATTCGTTAATCAAATGTCAATCATCGTGTTTCCCAAATAGATTTTTGCAAATTACCGTAAAGTGGAAAAGTAATACAGGAGCATTTGAAACTAATAATGTGTACTCGCAAGTGTGTTTAGTTCAGTGACCCTGTTGAAGATTAAAACTCAAGACGTTATGACAGCACGAATCTTGAGTTGAATTAAAAATCATGGCGCTTGGACAACAAGCAACGTAATATAAGAAAAATGGATTCTTCCATTACGCTGTTGCGCCGGAGGAGTCTGATTACGCTACTTTACAGCTAAATCGCCATAAAAAACTGACCCAAGCGTAAATGGAGAGACGTGCGGCTTTGGAGATTCGTATTCTGTATATACACTTCATGAATGATGATGATGCGTGCACCTGCAGCCACAAAAAAGTGCGTATATCCTCTGGGGTGTTTTATAAACACTCAGTGAGTTAGCAAAGAACAGTCCTGGTTGTAAAAACCCCATGTGTTTAGATTACAACTACAGCTTGTCTGAAATCTGGGTGTTGCTCCTTAATTTGCGAGCAACATAAACACACACGTGGTTAGTGCGTGTATATAACAACCTGGCTCCGTCTCCGTCACTTCTTCCTTCCTGAAAAATCATGACGATTGTTTATTGTTAGCAAACAAGTCCAGACGATAGCTTTTCCAGATGAAGGCAAACTCAAAAATCAGGTTCAAGATCAGATAAATTATACCTGTAAGAAAATTACTACACAGTAGACCTGCTCATATCATGCAAAACATCAAGACGATGTTCCTGCTTGGTGATTCTCAAATCAAGGTCTAGACTTTTTTTTTGTTTATACTCAATTTTTGAACCCTTGGATGATAGCTCAAAGAGCCCGGTATCGCCGATAATTTTCTCTAATTACGCAGATTATCTGCGTAATATTTTTTCTCTCTCGACGGATATAGACATTTCATTTTAATCACTCTGACATGAATACATCTTTTATCCGTTCAATATTTAGCAATTTTTTCAGAGTCCATAAGCAAGCTACATGTTAGGTTGTTGCATAATATAATGTTTAAAGCCTTGTGTAGTAGTACACAAAGAAGCGTATTGATGAGCATTGGCGTGAGTAGCGGTACCGAGGGATCCTCTGAAAAACTTTATCCCCTAGTCGCTCATGAGTTTAAAATGATGTCACAGATGGAGCGTAGAATGGGTCCCCTACCAAAACGGAGCTGTCTTCTGAACAAAATATCAAGCCATGCAGCTAGTAAAGCATAACACTGCTGCTGCTGTCATAGCATTCATGACAAAGCCAAAGCCTCACAGAGGATGATTCATACACACCACAACCCTCTCAACATTCATGTAAGCATTTTATAGAGTCGACTCTACGCGTTGACTTGTTACACTCTGTCCTTAGAAATCGATCTGGATGCTATCTGTTTAGATGAGATTAGGGAATAGACTGAATAAAAAAATATGAAGTAGCCGTTTACCTCATTCTAGTAAAATGAGCCCAATTTTAGTTGACTAGAAAGAGTGTAAACCGCAAGTATCCCAGCACGCCTCTAATAACCATTTCC
This sequence comes from Orchesella cincta, assembly GCA_001718145.1. NCBI lineage: Eukaryota > Metazoa > Arthropoda > Collembola > Entomobryomorpha > Orchesellidae > Orchesella > Orchesella cincta. Next base: position 14,942 of record LJIJ01000807.1, on the reverse strand, counting down.
TATCCACAAACTCATAAACAACTCATCTAGTTCCGGCCAGCGGAAAATGCCCATCGCACATTAAACTCCGCTTAAGCTCTGACCACTCCAAACTTTGTATCGTTTCCAAAAAGTTCTTGTTTTCCTCCCGTTTTGAAATCCACACCAATAATGCTTCACATAAGCAATAAACAGCGAGAGTTTCCGGGTAAAAGTGTTTCTGAGATTTGTTGTCTCACGCTTTAATCCAAACTAAAAGGGTATAATTGTTTCAAGGGGCTAGGGTAATGGGATGATGCACAAAAGTGCAGCCTACTCTCGATTCCTTCACTTTCATCAAGTGCAACAACGTACACTGCAATTACAATTATTCACGCTACAAATCTCCATCATTTCGAGTGTGTTCCTTTGATGATGATGAGTAAAAAAATCATTGTAGATTGATAAAAAGTTTGGGTGGCTGTAACAGGAACGTTGGAAGAAGCCTCACTTTGCATAAATCACAACTCGCATTGTTTTGCTGTCACCAAACCGCTGTGTGCTTCGTCATTTAGGTTCAGCCGGCTTTTTAACTTCAGCTCCTATTTCCGGTGTAATGCGCTCAAAATAATAGGTATGCGTATAAAAATCTAGCTGATATGTTTCGATTCCAAAGCTTCTTGTGTGAGCTGTGCTATTGGGTGACATTTTGATGAAAGCTTTAGACGTAATATCCGGTGTAGGATTTCATAAAAAAGGAGACGACCGCACGTCCATCATTGTGAATAAAAACACATTCAATTCCGAGAGACAAAATGCGTTTAAAATTTAATGAACTTGAACAAGCCTGATTGGGCTCGCTTGCTTTTTTTATTGTACAATTTCCCATGAGAATTTGAGAGGAGGAATAATAGGAGGAACCAACACACGTTGATCTCTGCCGACTCGAAATCAAATCATGAGGAGCAAGTAAGTAGGAGCACCCAATGCAAATAGCCTGTACCCAAAATAAAGTATATGTACAACATACAAACAAATGTAAATTAAGAGCTTTGTAAACATGCAACAAAGTTCAGAAGCTGAAAACATGAGAAATCGATGTCGCTTGCATGCTCGGTTGTTTTTGGTTGAGCAGCATTGTGCACAAAAGAACCTGTCACGTTGTCAATCAAAGGCAAGAAGTGTACCAAACGCGATAACTACCATTTCAAGTCAACTCGAAACTCCTTGTTTATGAAAACATTGGTGGTTGGTGGAAAGGGTTTACTGTGATTGTAAAACAACATGAATCCAAAGAAAAATGATGAAGAGGAATGACGTAAAGTGTCAATGTCAAAATGTGTGACAAACTAGGAGCACGTGACTTGTCCATCTTGACAAAGTGCGTTGTGCCAGTTACATCATTTATTATTGGTAAAAAACAATAACGCACAAGGCCTACGGAATCCTATTAAAATATAATCGAGTGAAAAGAACTCTCTCGGCAACATCATCAGCAAGATGAGCTGTCACTTAAAATGATCCGAGCGTAGTGCAATGATGATGATCATCAATGCTACCCAACAACCAGACGTACTATTTATCAACATAATATTATTGAATCCTAAGGGGACGTTTCCGTATATTCACACAAGGTATGTATATATCCCACCCCAAATTATATTTGCAGTTTTGTAGTGCATCAATAACAACATCCCGAATCCCATAAACAAGATTAAAAGAGATTTTTCTCTTGGAAAGATGGTTATCCGTCCCAATAAGAAAATTTGTCCAATTTTCCATTTCAAAGGATTTCTTATGGATTTTCATTGCGCACATATCAGTTGTGTTAAGAATAGCAAAAGCATAGGGAATTTGATTTATCATCCGGCTCACCGGTCACTTGACGAATTGAAGTGGATGAGAAAAAATGAGCATGAATGAAACGTATCACAAGACACAAGTCAACTCAGCTCAAGCGTAATAGGGTTTTGTGCGAGAGCATGGGTGCGTGCACCTTATAAACATCACGACATCACGAGTATAAATGGTTACGTTAAAAAGTTACAACAAGTCAATTGATGATGTGATGCATGGCTGAGGAGGAAACGCAACGGAGAGAGAAAAAAGGGTAAAAGCAATGCGAAAGTATATATATCCCACCAAAACTTTCTTGACGATTTGTATCCTTCACAAATGTAGCAGACAAGTTCATTTTGGGAGACGGAGTGAGTAGCAACTCGGCCAGCGAACCCATTATTTTATTGGATTGACCACGCTTTTAAGTGACCGGCCGGTCGAGATCATTTCTCGGATCTTTTATCCTCGCTCGTCCGCATTGCATTGCAGGAGTGTACACACACATTAGAGCTTAATATCGGACAAGAATGGGGAGATAATGTCATGTAAACATTTGAGAATTTGGGGTGAAACAAGGTACACACTGGACTCTTTCTTTCCCATGAGAGGTTAAGGAAAAAGGGTTGTTTTTCACAGCGTTTATCTACTTGATGGGTTAATACCCCATTTCGGTATAAATAGTTGGGATTAGATGGACATGCATGAAAAATTTACTTTTTTTCTGCCTCAAGTGGAGAATTAGGAAAAAGGTCTGTAAACCCAATGAACTGTACGTATGACCAGGACCAGGAACAGGTCATCTTAATGGATTGGCTAGCCTATCCAATTTGCACAGTCATTTGTTTATACGTCCCAAAGCGACTGATAAAGATGGGCAAGAAAGGGTAAAAAAGGATTGAAAAATTGGTGGCTTCATTGGCACTGCTACTTATGATAAAAAGCTGAGCAACGAAAAGCGTCTCAAATTACCCATGAAAATGTTTGTTGGTTAAGATGTTACGGAAGAAAGTACATAACTTATGGTGGCCCGTAATGATGACAGGTTTTATGGGTAAAGTTGCTAAATTCAAGATGCTCATTCATTTTTCTTGAACAACCGCAATCATACGCTGATGATACTCTCTCAAGCTTTATTGTTTTTCTGGAGCTTTGAATCATGTAATCAAGCTTATCATATTGTGTAGCCGGTGTAAATGATGGCGATGGCTCTCACAAGAAAAAAAATCCCATCGGCTCGTATATTTTTATACGATTGGGCAATGTGAATGAATGAATGGATGAATCAAAGGAACAAGGGAGCAGGTCAAAGATTTTGGAAGACAAAACGACACAGCTCAACTTTTATTTCGATTATCAAACGCATATTAAGATAGGAAGCGGAGAAATAAAGCGTGGCGACAGTAGTCACAGTTGCATCATCAAGGCTCGTATTGTGCTCATCAAAATGAAAGGAACGAAAACGGGATGGACCCACAAAGAAGAGTTACGATTATGAGGCTCTTCCAGAAACAGTCTTGTCTTTTTCCTCGTGCTCTCTTTCCGATTGCTTTTTATGCTCGGGACATAACACAACTGTGGCAATAGCAAAGTGGCGATGACAAACCAAACCAGAATCCACCATAATGATTGTGACTGAGAGAGAGATGTTTGATCGCAGCCATTGTGAAAGAGGAAGAAGAGGACGGGAAGGTAATAATCATAAACTGATATTGTGCACACAATGCTCCACGCTCACATATGATCATCATCACATCACCGGCGAAAAGGCCAAGAGCAGAATGATGAGCTTCTCTCGTTCTCACAAAAAAAAGACGAAGCAAAGCGAGCGGGATCATCATGAAACCTCTATCAGTCAGGTCGCTGTTGTCAATCTCTTTTTGTCTTCATAATATTCTGGTTCTTGTGCTCTTGAGTTACATGTTACTTGGAGCAGGAAAAACATAAACATTTTGACGAGGTTCGTTGGTTATTTATGTTTATTCCCAATTATTTCCCTTTTTGCCTTTTTATTTGCAGAGAGAAAGAGGATCTAAATGTGATGATGGTTCATTGCCGAGCAGAGAAAGCAGCAGTGAGCAATCAATGCAATCAGCATCGCATCATCATATGAAACTGCTCAAGCACTTATTTGCAACGAAGATATGTTTGTTATTTCATTGTACCAAAATTACATTTCTGCATTTTGGGGAAGCTGAGAGTATCCTCGAGCGCTGCTGTGCTGCTTCATCTATCTCGAGTGTCCTGCTCTCTTGATTACATTATGATAGGTACATTATTACGTTCCATTATTCCAGAAAGTGATCCCAAAGAGCACCGCTATTCTTATGTGTGCTCTCACTGATGATGATGCGGATGATAATGTGTAGCAAAAGCCTACTAGTGCGTACACTGCAACACTTTTTGATTTGAGCTCTCACAATTTTATACGAGCTCGGCCAGTTGCATGGAATACATAATTCCATGTGCTGTTGACATTAATGTTCGATGAAGCTGGCTGGCAGAGGCTCCCTTCCCGATATTTCGCCACACTGAAAAAAGTTTATGTGACGGGTTTACTACTTGGGACAAGAGTGCACAACACCTCGCGCTTTCCTCTTTCAATTCGTTGACTCTCATGACTCTTCCGTTTCCTTGAAGGATTTAACTTTTACGAAATGCAAGATGATTTCATTTGATTTTGTTCGTGCAGGCGGTGACGGTTTGTGATGTAAAATAAAAATAAAATAAAATGTGTCGCGTTCTCTCTCTCTGGCTTGTTTGATTTTTCATCAAACACAAAGGGGTGGTGGTGGTGTGGTGTGGTAGGTTTGTAATAATCATAATATTGAATTGTACAAAAACAAGAACAGTTGCGAGGATTCTTCTCGTTTGGCGGATTACACAAAACGGGAATAAGAAACTTGTAATAATGATAAGTAAAGTAGGAGAAAGGGGATAAAGGTCACAGCAGGAGGGAGTTTTATAGACAGAATCACATTGATTGCCTTTCAAACCCGTGTGTCCTCGCATGTGTGCATTTTCTTTTTTCTGCTCTACATTTTTAGATGTGAGTTGACGGTTATGACAAGAGGAACCCAACTACATGATGACATCATGTTCTTGTGGTGTATCATTCCGTGTGGTTTTACACACTCAAATCATGCAGAGTAATCCGTGAGTACACGGTGGTGGCTTGCGTAATATAAAGTGAAAAACCTTTTTTCATCTTTTATCATCCGTATGCGCTCATACGTATTTTTCAATTTATGATAACGATTATGATTATTATGCACACATAAGGTTGAGGCACAAAAATATCAAACTGAGGTACGTATATTTTGTTACGCGTTCGGTCTATTAGTATTATCATATTTTTTTCTTAGTGAGATGGGCATGTGGTTGGTTACTTGCGAATGTCGTTTTGTACTTTGAGTATGCAGCTTTTATGCATTATGTGATGATGGAAGGAAGTGAAAAATGTAACAAATCAATTCGAACGTCATATCAAGAATACTCAATGTTTAGTACACACATTAACTTTTATGAGGAGCTGTATACACTCCACAATAAAAGGAGAATGGAAAGTAGAAAAGTGAATTCAAGTGAGTGACAGATCAGCAACCATCTAATGTCATGTTGCTCAAAACATGACTTTTTCGTATTCAAATCATTTCATTTCATTGCCTACCCAAACATCTACTCAACAAATCACACCAAATTCTCCTCTTCCATACATCTTTTCTATCTACAATAGTAATGTTCTACCATCAACCTACGTGAATGCGAGTTTTATGCAACGACTAAAACTCTAAAGATGGGATATAAAGGCTGGAAAAAGAATGTGCTACTTGGCTATTGTGCTGGATGAAACAATCAAAAAGTGTAGCAAAAGGGTTTAGCATCGTGACTCTTTTTCATCGCATATTAAATGGATTGTTTAAAATTATTTCCACCGGCTAACATGGTATTTAACACTTTTTAATTTGTTCCCAGCCAAAGTCTCCCTTGCACACACCTGTTCGTATTCGTGTGAATAGGAGAATAAAAATTGGAATTTAAAACTGTTCACACATTTTAGTACGCATAATAATATATTTCATTGAGTTCGCACTCCATAAACCACAAGAGAAATGTGTGTTCCTTCATGTTTAATTTAAAAGCGTCCTATTTAGCATTCGCTAATGGTTTTTGGCATGACCCATAAAACACGTTTCTTTTCTTTTTTTTTGTGCCGAGAAACCTTTCAACGATCAAATCAAATCAGAGTTGATGGTATTCTCAAACTCAAACCCTTTCACATAACCAACCTCAATCCAATTCAATCCACTCCAGCCTGTCAATACGCGATCATATCAAATTGGAAATTGATCACATGGAATAAAAAGTGAATTGCAAAAAGGAAAACGAATTTACTCTTATAAACATACCTCCCAGAGTGTTTTGTATCTGTTTCTTTGTTGTGCTTTGGAATCAAATTGAAAAATCAATCCCTTTGAAGAAATTTGATCTGAATTTTCTCCACCATGGGCAGAGTGCATCATTATAGGTTATTAAAATTCATGGATGGTGGTGATTTGACACTGATAATAAAAAAGGGTTCGGAAACTTTAAAACCCGGACAGTATTGTATTGGCACCTTCCGAAAAATTGCTTTTCTCTTCATCACACTATATCCTGCTGGTTTGCTACTTAATAATCGTCAGGGTGTACAAAATTAAAAATTGGGGGTTTGACATTCTCGTAAAATATTGGACAGCAGATGCCTTATCATATTGCACGTATACGTATCAAAAGGCTGATTCATTTGTGGTCTTGGTTTTTTAATGAGCTGCCAGTCTATTGTTTCGGTGAAAAAAAAGAAAATGTATCCGGTGTAAATTTTTTCCCCTCGAAGCCAACCATCATCAAACCCAAGAAGTCATAATATCATATGGATGGAACGCAACGAGACAGATGAAATGGCGAAGAAGAAAGGAGCTCCGCGATTAAAAAGTTTCTCCGCAAGCCAACATGCTTTTTCCAACTCATTTCATGAAGGATTTCCACCGGAACTGTTATCAAAAATGATTTTTGCATACGAAACCCATTTTTTGGTGGAGCACTTCAGGAAATCCTTATGTAACGAAAACGTTGGTGCAGCTTCTCTCTCGGTACTCTGATTTGCATACGATCTTTTGTTTAAGGTTAATGAGTTGTGTAAGCTTTGAGGAGAAAAAAATGTTGAAAAGAGACGCTACACAAACCATTGTCAACTCCCATTTTTTAATGTGCACTCCGTTTCTTGTCATTTAACCCGTATACACTTCATTGTTTCAAGTTTATTTGATACGCAACCAAGCTATCATGTTATGTTGTCAAACGAGCTGTCAGTCGGGAGTAAAAACAAAACAAAAAGCGAACACTCTCACGTTTTGCATAACAATAACCATCATAATAATAATTCTTGCACATGCTTCGTTTATTTTAACTTGTCAAGTTTTTTCTTTTGTCAAATCATCATGGTTTAAATATGCGGGATAGAGAAAGTGAAGCGAGGAGCCTAGTTTTTCTCTTCCTTATCAATAAAATTTGTAGGAATGACATAAAAGGAGTGTATCGTGACAATGATTATGATGAAGATGATGAGTAAGTGGTGTGCCTGTTTTATTTCCTTTTTCTTCTTGTTTTTACTACTTGAGACAAGTCGGGAGAAAGCGTCATTAGTACGACAAAAAGCTGGGTTTTCCTGGCATCAGCAAGCGCAACCTCATTTGTAATTCTTAATGGAATGATGACAACTGCATCAAGAAACAGTAATACACTACCCAAGAAGAATAATATAAAGAAGCTCTCTCTCCTCATCCCACTAAGCTTCTTCCTCTCTTGTTTATTATTATCATCATAGTTCGCATCGAGAGAATAAACTTTGAGTGGGGTTGGGTGAGCTTGCCACTTGTTCTTCTTCTTTCCCACTCCAACATAAATGAATGAGAGGAAATCGAATGCAGACAAAAAACAGGAGCTTTTGATAGTCGGCTTTTTACGATCCAATCCACAACACTGAGAGAGCATTGAGACTTACTCTCGCTGTTCATCTTGCGTCATTAATTATTTCGCGTGTCAAGTCTCAGCCAGTCATTATCTCTGGAAAGAGAGATGATATTAGGAAGATGATGCGCTTATTGTTGTTTGCGTCATCCAAAGTCATTCTCGTCAAAAATGAAACGGAAGTTCATACATGATCGGATATGTATTCATTTTTCCTTGCTCTCAATCTCAGTTTTTGATAAGCCGATGCACACACACCCACTCCCGTGTGCTCATCAATTATGGAGTGAAATGTGCAAACGGGGAACTATAAAAACCTTGACTGTTTGCACATGAAATTAACCGGGAGTCATGTAAAGAAAAATTCCCACCAACTTGCTTCTTCCATGAATGTTTATTTTTAAGAGAGGATAAAAAATCTACGGTGAATGCTCCATATCAATATGTACGATAGCAGATGTAAAGTTAATTGGCTGTGGATGTATACGTGTGCATAAAAAAGAACTGCAATATAATTTTCAATAATGAAGAATAAAAAAAGTAGCGAGTAAGAACCAAAACCGCTGCTTTGTATTTGAAGACGAAGAAAAGGGCCGAAATAAAACAAGTCATTAAATCATTCTAAAGCCCATTAGCAAGCTTGCAAACGGGATTTTTATGGACTTTTTTATGAGCTCTAGAGAGAGAGAAAAAAACGAGAATTCTTTATTATTGCCTGTTGAATCACTGCAGAAATAATATATATTCGAGTAAGCACCCAAGTGTGAAGAGTATCGTATGCAAAAGAGCAATTTAACTCTTTTTTCTGCCTTCATCTTCCTCACTTGATGAACTAATGGGTGTAGTTGGGTGAGAAATGGGAATTAAATTAGTTTGAAAAAAAGAATAATGAGAAAGAATGGTTTCGATCAACTTTGCTTTCCCCTTTCTTTTTTTAAATATGTAAACTATTTCTATATTAAAAAGTTTGGAAACTTATGCTCGGGTTATAAAAAAAGTGTTATTAGCAGTGCAGATTTTTTTTCAAACGAATAATTAGTAATAAATCAAGGAGGAGGGTTTCGGAAAAATTAGGATACGTATCATGTCATCGCTGCCACCACCACGAAAGCAAAAAAGGGAAAAATAAGATCCTCGTCTGTGTTTCTTTGTGTTGGAAATGAGCTCTTCTTTTTTTGTTGTGAGTAGATTTGAATAGGAAATGAATGGAGAGAAAACGAACTTGTCACTTTTTTATTTTGTGCTTAGAAAAAAATCATTATACAGCTCACTATCTCGATACCACTTTTTTTTACGCTGGTTCATTTACACGAGGATGACTTTTTCTAGTTGGGGATTACGTCTCATTTGCATACGCTTTCTTTGTTATGTCAAAAAGGGTGTGGAACTGGAAGCAAGAAATTAGTCTGGGCTTCTCGTACTTTTCTGGCAGCTGAGGAGTAATTAGTCGGTGAAAAGTGGAGAGCGTCATCATTGAGTTGGGGGTGGAGATTGTGAATGCTTTTGGTGTGGTTCATGGTGTTGTATATTTACCAAACATTTACGTTTCGTGCCTTTCCTACTTTGTTTGGTCTTTTTTTACTCTGATCTTTTTGCGACAGCTGTCTGATGGATTGGATGATATCAACCGATATGTTGTGCATTTTGCCAATTGATATGATCACGATCTTCTTGGGATTTTAAATTTTTATAGGAACCATTTCGTGAAGGGATTTACACCATCTGACAAAATGTACACAGAGGATAATAGAGAAAATCAGCTTCGGATCAAAAATACTTTTTCCAAATTGTTCTCAGTCGAGTCAGCAAAAACTGGTGAAGTGAGCAGTAAGCCCACAAAACATAATATTCCGGTTGGATGGAGAAAATCATGATGGTATATAGACACATTTGAACATGAAACCACTTTCAAAAGATGAGCGCCAACTTTTACGGTAATGCATACGAATTTATGTATCTGTTTGTAACGCTCGCACAATGTTGTTGATTTAGTATCGGGCGTATAGTTTTTCAGATCAAGTCAGTAAAAGGCAATCCTATTGCAAATACAAACATTGTCCAGCGTTCCAACAGATACCATAATCGTATGCATTACGCGTAAGGAAGTGCTCATTTTTTGAAGTGGCTTTTCATGTTCAAATGTGTATATATACCATGCATGATTTTTCTCATCGCACCGGAATTTATGTTTTTTGGCTTAGCTGGCTCACTTCACAGTTTTGCTTGACTCGACTGTTGGAAAAAAGTATTATTTGATGCGTAAGCTCGATTTTCTGCTATATCCTCTGTGTACATTTATGTGCAGATGGTGTAATATGCCTTCCCGAAAATGGTTTCCTATAAAAATTTAAAATCCCAAGAAAGATCCGTGATCATATCAATTGGCAAAATGCACAACATATCGGTTTGATATCATCCCAATCCATCAGACAGCTGTCGCAAAAAGATCAGAGTAAAAAAAGACCAACAAAGTAGGGAAAGGGCACAAACGTAAATGTTGTGTAAATATACAACACCTATAACCACACCAAAAGCATTCAAATCTCCACCCCAACTCAATGATCGACGCTCTCCACTTTTCACCGAGCTAATTACCCTCAGCTGCAGAAAAGTACGAGAGCCCAGACTAATTCTTGCTTCCAGTTCCACACCCCTTTTTTGACAATAACAAAGAAAGCGTATGCAAATGAGACGTAATCCCCAACTAGAAAAAAGTCATCCTCGTGTTAATGAACCAGCGTTAAAAAAAGTGGTATCGAGATAGTGAGCTGTATAATGATTTTTTTCTAAGCCACAAAATAAAAAAGTGACAAGTTCGTTTTTACTCTCCATTCATTTCCCTATTCAAATCTACTCACACAAAAGAAGAGCTCATTTCACACAAAAGAAACAGACGAGGATCTTATTTTCCCTTTTTTGCTTTCGTATGGTGGCAAGCGATGACATGATACGTATCCTAATTTTTCCGAACCCTCCTCCTTTGATTTATTACTAATTTTCGTTTGAAAAAAAAATTCGCACTGCTAATAACACTTTTTTTCATAATAACCCGAGCATAAGTTTTCCAAACTTTTTAATATAGAAATAGTTACATATTAAAAAAGAAAGGGAAGGCAAATAGTGATCGAAACCATTTCTTTCTCATTATTCTTTTTTCTCAACTAATTTAATTCCCATTTCTCACCAACTACACCCATTAGTTCATCAAGTGAGGAAGATGAAGCAGAAAAAAGAAGTAATTGCTCTTTGCATACGATACTCTTCACACTTTGGTGCCTTACACGAATATATGTATTTCTGCAGTGATTCAAACTAGGCAATAATAAAGACTTCTGCGTTTTTTCTCTCTCTCTAGAGCTACATAAAAAAGTGCGCATAAAAATCCGTTTGGGCAAGGCTTGCTAATGGGCTTATAGAATGATTTAATGACTTGTTTTATTCGCCCTTTTCTTCGTGCTTCAATACAAAGCAGCGGTTTGGTTGCTACTCGCCTACTTTTTTTATTCTTCATTAGTTGAAAATTATAATGCCCTTCTTTTTATGGGTCACACGTATACATTCCAGCAGGCCATTAAGTCTTTACTCTGCTATCGCACATTATGATATGTGAGCATTCTTTGTAGATTTTTTTATCGCTGCTATCTTAAAAATAACATTCATGAAGAAGGCAAGTTTGGTGGGAATTTTTCTTTAACTATGACTCCGGTTAATTTCATGTGCAAACAGCAAGGTTTATTATAGTTCGCCGTTTGCACATTTCACTCCATATTGATGAGCACACGGGAGTGAGTGTGTGTGGCCATCGCTATTCACAAACTGAGATGAGAGCAATGGAAAATATGAATACAATATCGCGATGCATGTATGAACTTCCGTTTGCATTTGACGAGAATGAACTTTGGGATATTTGGGGGGGGGGGGGGGGGCATACAACTAATAAGCTGCATCATCTTCGCTCAATACTGCATCCTTCTCTTGCATGAAGCTAATGACTGGCTGAGACTTGAGCAGCGCCGAAATAGATTAATCGACCGCAAGATGAACAGGCGAGAGTAAGCTCTCAAATGGGCTTCAGTTGTTGTGGAATTGGATCGGTAAAGCCGACATCAAAGCTCCTGTTTTTTGTCTGCACTTCGTTTGCTCTCTTCCGATATTATGTTGGAGTGGGTATGAAAATGTAACACAGTGGCAGCTCACCCCCCCAACTCGAAAGTTTCTTTCTCGGATGCGCGAACATGATATGATATAAACAAGAGAGGAAGAAGGTTAGATGGGATGCAGCGAGAGAGAGAGCTTCTTAGTATTCTTCTCTTCGGGTAGTGTTATTACTGTTTCTTGATGGCCCAGTTGTGCATCATTCCATTAAGAAACTTAGGCAAATGAGGTTGCGCTCGGCTGATGGCAGGAAAACCCCAGCTTTATTGTCGTACGCTAATGAACGCCTTTCTCCCCTGACTTGTCTCAGTATCTTTGTAAAAACAGACGAAAAGGGACATAAAACAGCACGACCAGTTTCGCTCATCATCTTCATCCATCAATGCATTGTCAGATACAGTCCTTTTATAGTCATTCCTACAAATTAATATGATAAGGGGGAAAAACTGCCTGCTCGCCTTCACTTTTCTCTCTCGCTCTCTATCGGCCCGCATATTTAAACGCAATGAATTTATGACAAATAGAAAAAAGCTTGACCAAGTTAAAATAAACGAAGCATGTTGCAGAGAAATTGATTATTATCATCGGTTTGTTATGCAAACCGTGACGAGTGTTCGGCTTTTTGTTTTGTTTTTTGTACTCCGCGACTGACAGCTTCGTTTGACAACATAACATGATAGCTTGTATGCGTATCAAATAACTTGAAAACAAATGGAGTGTGATAACGGGTTAATGACAAGAAACGGAGCTGCAACAATTAAAAGATGGGAGTTGACCAATGGGTTTGTGTAGCGAGTCTTTTCAAACATTCTTTCTCTCAAAGCTTAGACAACTCTAACCTTACAACAGAAAGATCGTATGCAAATCAGAGTACCGAGAGAGAACGCTGGGCACAACGGTTGTTCGTTAACATAAGGATTTCCTGAAGTCGCTTCAGCGAAAATGGTTTCGTATGCAAAAATCATATTTTTGAATAAGCAGTTCGCGTGAAATCCTTCCTGAAATGAGCTTGGAAAAAGCATGTTTGGCTTGCGGAGAAACTTTTTAATCGCGGAGGCTCCCTTTCTCTTCGCCATTTCATCTGTCTCCGTTGCTTCCATTCCAATATGATATTATGACTTCTGGTTTGAAGTGAACTGTTGATTCGGGGAAAAGAATTTACCACGCGGATACATTTTCTTTTTTTCACCGAACATAGACTGCAGCTGCATCTAAAAACAAGAACACAAAATGACATCAGCCTTTGATACTATACGTGCAGATTGATCAAGGCATCTGCAGCTGTCCAAGTATTTACGACACGAATGTCAAACCCCCATTTTTATTTTGTATCACCCTGACGATTATAAGTAGGCAAAACCAGCAGGCTATAGTGTGCTATGAGAGACAAAGAATGTTTTCGGCAAGGTTGCGCAATACAATACTGCTCCGGGTTTTAAAGTTTACCGTGACCCTTTTTTATTATCCAGTGTCAAATCACCTACCATCCATGAATTTAATAACCTATAATGATGTTGCACTCTAGGCCCATGGTGGAGAAAATTCAGATCAACATTGCTTCAAAGGGATTGATTTTTCAATTTGATTGCAAGCCACAAACAAGAACAGATACAAACATCTGGAGTATGTTTATAAGAGTAATTCGTTTCCTTTTCTGGCAAATTCACTTTTTACTTCCGTGTGATCAATTTCCAATTGATATGATCGCGTATTGACAGGTTGAAGTGGCATTGAATTGGATTGAGGTGGTTATGTTGTTGATGTAAGGGTTTTTGAGTTTGAGGAATACCATCAACTCTGATTTGATTTGAATTCGTTGAAAGGTTTCTCGGCGCACAAAAAAAGAAAGAAACGATTGTTTATGGGTCATCCAAACAACCATTCAGGCGAATCGCTAAAGCATAGGACGCTTTTAAATTAAACATGAAGGAACAGCGCTTTCCCTCCTTTGTGGTTTATGGAGTGCGAACTCAGGAAATATATTATTATGCGTACTACAAATGTGTGAAGCAGTTTTAAATTCCGCAATTTTTTACTCTCCTCTCACCAAGAATACGAAGCAGGTGTGTGCAAGGGGAGATTTTGGCTGCGGAACAAATTAGAGAAAGTGTTAAATACAATCGTTAGGCTGGTGGACAATAATTTTCCAACATCCGATTTCATATATCGCGATGAAAAAAGAGTCACGATGCTAAACCGCTTTTGCTACTCTTTTGATTGTTCCCATCCAGCACAATAGCCAAGTAGCGCATTCTTTTGGCAGTGCCTTTAATCGCCATCTTTAGAGTTTTTAGTCGTTGCATAAAACACAGCATTCACTGTAGGTTGATGGTAGAACATTACTATTGTAGATAGAAAAGATGTATGGAAGAGGAGAATTTGGTGTGATTTGTTGAGTAGATGTTTGGGTAGGCAATGAAATGAAATGATTTGAATACAAAGAAGTCATGTTTTGACGCTAACATGACATTAAGATGGTTTGCTGATCTGTCTACGTCACCAGTTGAATTCACTTTCTACTTTCCATTTCCTTTATTGTGGGGAGTGAATACAGCTCCTGCATAAAAGTTAATGTGTGTAGCTAAACATTTGAGTATTCTTGATATGACGTGACTTGGATTTGTTTAGCCATTTTCACTTCTTCCATCATCACTATACATGGCATAACAAGCTGCCATACTCAAAGTACAAAACGACATTCGCAAAAGTAACTCGCAACCACATGCCCATCTCAAGCTAAGAAAACATAAGATAATATAATAGACGAACGCGTAAACAAAATACATACGTACCTCAGTTGGATATTTTTGTGGCCTGCAACCTTAGTGTCATAATAATCATACTCGTTATCATAAATTGAAAATACGTATGAGCGCATACGCATGATAAAAGATGAAAAAAGGTTTTTCACTTTATATTCACCGCCACCACGTGTACGTCCAGCGGATTACTCTGCTGAATTTGAGTGTGTAAAAGCACACGGA